>JAYRBW010086193.1:0-20082 GCA_036023295.1 Invenusta paracnida
ACTTCATGTTGATGTATATATTATGTATATTTAAAAAAATTATATGTAATATATTGTCAATTTCTTTACCAAAATATGTACGTGAATATTTTTGGTTAAGTAGTGTGGACACCCTGATTCTACATTGTACGTACAATATAAAGGGAATAAGCTAACAGAGGATTTATAGTTATTGTGTATGGTTTCAATGCATTTGGAGCATTTTTCAATGAACACGTTTTCAATATCTTATTACTATTGTTTACTTCACCCATTATGTCTATGGTAAAATTGTACGCAACTCTCTTTATATTTATTTATGTTTTGATTTTCAAGTCAAGATATCGGAATTATTTCGTTATATAATATTCAATCAAATTGTACAATATTTTGCAGTTACACTTTGTTTGAGATTAACTAAAGTATTAGTTAGGTTTTAAAAAGTTACATTTTTGTTCGCAGAAAAGATGACTCATTGATGGATCTAGTTGGGTATAAAGTGTCGAAAGTGTGCCGGAGCAATATTTTTTTTTTCCTACTTCTTATGTTCTAAATTCGTTTAATTAAACGCAACTAATATAGTCTTTACTTTTTTATGTTTTAATTGTTTATAGTCGACACCGAAATAGATCTATTGAAAAGCTTTTTGTACGTAAATATCTTCTATATATGATAAAGTAAACAGTCATTAATATTACAAAAAGAAACGACTTTCGAATTTGGTTAATCGAAGTATATTAGTCACTAAGGGTTACCGCTATAATTTTGAAATACTGCTTCACCGATAAAGTTTTCCTTAAATTTTTTCATCTTCCAATGGAATTTAGCGCAGACTACAGAAGTTTTATAAGTTAAAATATACCCCAAAAAGCATTATTGATTAAGTCCAATTAATTATTCAGTAAGATGTATTCGTTGCTTTGCTCTATGAGGAAAAAAACAAAAACATAATTAACGAAATAACCTGAGAAATTATTAAGTTTTTTGTTTTACGTAGGAAACATTGTTTATTCTATTTTAATTTTAAATAGTTAGTTAGATGGCTCTATTTTTACTTCTATCTCTAGCTGTCGCCTCTTTAATTCCTTATAACTCCCTATAACTCCTTATAATCCTCCTTTGTAGCTGTGGGCGCGACTGGGCGAGCTTGGCACCCACGCTCCAGAGACGGATCTGCACGTTGTGGCCACTCTGTTCGGTGAGCGTCATTGTCCTGAGCAGAGAGGCCGAGTAGAGAACCTGCGGACACAAAATCTTCAACTCGGCTCGGTGTACAAAGCGCTCTGTAGAGGGGTTGTGAGGAACCTTGCTGAGATGATGCCTCCTAGAGTGAGCTAGAGTGTATTCTTTCATAGAACTTTCTTCGTGATATTAAATAGAATTATTATACAAGCTTTTTATGCTTTATCGTATATATTTTGATAATTTTATTCAACTTCAACTAATTTTTATTCTGCATGAGTAAAACTCCGTGAATCGTCGTGTTTTATTTTATCATTTTTTTGTGTTGTGTGAATATATTAGAATGTATTGCAATTTGGTTGCGTATTAAAATAGAAATAGTTAAACGTTGATAAATATTAAATCTTACTAATTATATGAATATTATACACTCTGTAACAAAATAAAATCGAACCTTTTAATCGCTGCACTCACCCTTATAAATATAATGGCGATTTTTTAACAGTTTAAGCAAATTATATTTGAATGTAGAAATGTTACTCATGAATAAATCAATAAGAAGTCGTATTTTATTGAGTTTTATCTTGTAAGTATATTTTTACGTGTATTCTAAAAATAAACTGCCCTTCTTTTTATTGCATCCTGTAGACTATAATATAATAGTTTCTTAAAATAAGTTTCTATATACAATATTTTTAATTTCTTCGTTTTGTGCCGTTTTATAAAAAACGTTTATACTTACTGTATAATTACACTTGAATGCTTATAATAGTAAGTACCTTTTGCAGCATAAGAATTTTAAATATTCTAGTACACAAAGTTACGGGTACAGCTTAAAATAACTGTCGTATGCGACATATTAACTCAATTGTATTTATGCGTTTGTGTGTTTATCACTGTTATCACTGTCACCAATTAATTGGTATAGTTAAGTATAATCATTTAAAATGCTGTTGCGTTAATCCTAAAAAATCTTTTATGCAATATCTTTTTAAAAAATTGTTTCAGAACAATTTATTTTATTATTAAAATCTTTTATACAACAAAAAGTCATGAATTCTATTATTAGGTCTATTTATGCAAGTTTTAACTGTTTGAATATCATTACTTAATGTTAAATGTATTTTTAAACAACTATATTTGTATACTTCTTTATTATCATGTACGTATATTGTCATATTATATATTAAATTGCAAGGTGTATAACAAACTTTATATTAACATACATATTATTCCAACGTATAAAGAAACAAATATAGTTTAACGGGAATTTTCTTGTTTGTTGCCAACTTTCTATAGAAAGATTCTTATATAAAAACCATTTCGGTTTGTTTTAAGATGAAATGTTAGTTTTTAAAAGAATTATGCGCGCCTTAAATAAATAAAATATGACAGAGTTTATTAATAATAAAACATTTGCTCACTTGAACTTGCGTCGGCATAACTGATTGATTTAACATAGTTCAATTTGTGAAATTTAAAGATAGGATACGAACCCCAATGACTCATAATATCAGAGATTTTGCATATTATTTTGTTTTATTCTTCGTATCAGTAGTGTTTCTTTAACTTTCATATAAATATTATTTTCATTATGTTTCTATATTAAATTTTACCTTTCTTTCTATTACGTCTTACATTATTATATTGCTTAAAATGAAAAAAAATGTATAGAAGATTATGACTCTATGACTTTAACAGTTTTTTGGATAACTATTTTTATACCTCTTGTTTCCCTCTGTTTTCGTCTATGATATAATTTTTTTAAATATTGTATATAAATATATTTTCCTAATTAATAATTTGTATATATTTTTTCAAATTTAATTTTTAATATTATATATTTTCCAATAATTTATCAATCAAATAATGTCCCAGTAAAACAATCGACAATTTTACAAAATTTGTTTGACAAAAATTAATAAATTATTTTTTAGGTTTATGTTACGATGATGGATGATTTAATATTTGGATGTACATAATTACCAAGATAAACGTATATCTTTACAGTTTATATTTATAAAGAAATGAAGCTTCCCGCTGTTTCAGTTTCCTATTTGACTCTGAACACTTTTTCGGGTATATAGATTACAAAAATACAGTTTATTGCGAATTTATTTGACAAATCTATAATAATTATTTTTATTTTTATTCTGTAGTTATTAGAATAATTACGCTGTTTACACATCTCTCACTATTCAATTTATCCAGCATTTTTAAACCATATCCATTTAGAGATAAAGTCATCATGTACCCAACTTATCCTTTGTAATTATCATATTGGGTATTATTTAAAATAAGACAATTTTTTACAATCTTGTACAAGCTTATGCAAACAAACATTTTACGGGATTTATATGTACAGAAAAACATGTGATGACTATTATCTTAATTAAAGCTATGTTTTTGTAATATCTTTTACATTTGGATCTAAAGACGAAATTTTTACAGTGAATATTTTGTTTTGAGACTGCTAGGAAATTTGTATCATTGCAGTAAACATTTAGTAAATATTTTTAGAAATTATACGTATATGTTAAAAGCATAATCAAGCTTTGATGTCAATTAAAAAAAATTTACTTCTTACTTAACCTGATTTTATTTTATAGAATATTGTTGTTTATGATTTTAGCAAATTATTCACTATTGTACAATAATATATGGAGTGCGCTGACATTTTTAGGCATACAGTTCTCCTTATTTATAGTATGTAATTGTACTAATATCATAATACTATTTTAAGCATAATTAAACTTTTAGCGCTTCATATTTTGCAAATAATTTAAATGAGTGAATTTAATTTTAAGTAAACTATTAATTATATACGTCTCTGTTGTTCAGGGATTTACTTCTAATTAATGTTATATATTTCATGCCTTCTTTGCTTCTTGAATTGGCGGTAATTATTAACTTTTCTCCGATTCTATTTCCTGTGTGCAGGCAGAATTTTACATTACATAGATTTATCAATTTGCTTTTGTTTCCATACGGAGATTTTGACAAAGGATGTGCTTAGGGTGGGTACGTAAGTATAGGTAACCTAGTATTAAATTCCACCTGCTGTGTTCTAACCTCACTCAACTATATACTGTGTATTAATGTTGAATACAAATTGTGTAGACAAGCGGTACCGTGTCATCATTCCTGAGAGTTCTGTGTAATATGGAAACAACCCCTGTTTTAATGTAACTCTGAATAATAGCAGTAGCTTGCGACCCTAGTCCAATTAATGCGGAAAGGTGATCCGGTAAGATTATATAGTCACACTTACAAGACGCTATCTTACTCACTAACGTTACTAGCCAGGGTATTACATAATTACAGTTAGGAGATGAGGAATGTTTCGAAGCTCTATCAATAATCGGGAAGAGGATTGATGTGTGTGCTTCGGGAACAATTACTGACTCTTCTTCGAGGCAATTATCCGAATATTTTATTATTCTTGACACGTAGAAGGCTGCAATTGATTTTCATTGTCTCCCTACTTGCACAAGCTGACATTTTTTGTATCATGCATAACCAGTATTAAATTATAAAATAATTATTATTAGCTCACCTCTTGAGAAAATACTAGTTAAGATATGTCCTCTAGTTCACATTTTGTAGTTAATTTATTTTTATTACTTTTATAATATATGGTAGAAAGATCAGTGAGAATAAGTTAAATATAGTATGTTTTTAAAAAGTTTTATAGTAACCCAGGCTTGCCACAATGTTTTATAACTATACAGGAAGTCACGGAACCAATCAAAAGAACTCGTCAAGTCTTGTTTTCATTGAAGGATGCATCTAGGCAGAAAGTAATATGCTGTAAGGTTTTCTCTAATTTCCCTCGGCTATGAAAGTAATCTACGGATCTGGATATATAATTTATAGAAGAACCTTCAACTCTAAAAATTACTATGTATTAATATATGATAATATATATATATATATATACATATAATAATAAATAACATTAATGTATATTAATATAAAAATATTAATCACAAAGTGTAAATGTTAATTTACTCTTTATGTTTACGAAAATAATAAGATTTTATATAAATATTTGTAAATTTCAATATTTTAATTGTTTTGTAATACCTGTCACTATAACGTCGCTTAAATATTTTGTTCCAATTATTCTATGCCATATTTATTGCATTTTGAGACATTTAATTTGAGGTTATGTAAGTATTATTAAAATATTGTATGCAGAAACAAAATTTGTGTTTTTTAATATATTACTCGATTTCTTTGATGCCATTGTTATTTTAAAGTGTTTGTCTTATTTAGTTTACATATTGTATGTGTTATTCTTTTGTTTTGAATGTAATTAATTTCCGAGTACAATTACATACAATTGTGTACGATTATATATAGGTATTAAGGCCAGTCAGTAATTATAGAATAAATAATGTCTAACTTTATTACGCATTTTAAGTTAAGCTTTAAAATCACCAGTTTAATTATTTTAAATCTACATTACTTTTTTAAATGACACAGAAATTATTAAAATACAAAACTAAAAGTTGAACACATTTATATCAACGAAAAAAGAGGTCAGTTTGTTACAATTAAATTTTCATTATAATATAATAAATGTGTGATGGACATTAGTTAATTTTTGTTTAAATTATTTCAAATCAAAATAGTTTCAATCTTAAATTAAATTTTATTATTTATTTGTTTGTTTGTTTATATTATGTGTATAAGCTCAATTTGACGAAGAATATATATTGATATAATACATAGCTTGTATTATTTCCAACAAATAATTCATACTTATCATATAATGAATAAAATAAATGTACTTTTTTTAATTAACGTTGCTCTAAATGATTCAGAAAATTATATTATATTAGTCGATTACAGCTATTCTGTTAAGTTTAATTTATCTATAGGTAAAACCTACCTTTCTGTAAATTATGACCTTTACCTAAACATTCTAATTATAAAACTTACAATTTTATCGGCAATATGGTTAGTTCGTATAGTTTTCATTTACCCAGATTTACTCTCAATATGTCCCCTGCCGGCTTTCTGTGCCCTTATTTGATTATGTAAGTGAAAAGGCTTCCATTTACTTAAAGGTTCGTTAAAAAATTTAATTAAAAAAGGTTTGTAATTTTCATACTCCATGTTTGATTTCCAATTTTTTATACTCCAGACCTGTGGAAATTTGTAATATTTAGACTTTTGTTTTATGCCAATATTTGTAATTTAGACGTCTTTATCGTTCATTACTTGCATTAAATTAAGCAATGTACTCTATGTATTTATATTAGACACATATTGTAAATAATTCAAAATTTTGGCAGTAGATGACATTGTTTTGTATATGGGTACTATACTTAATGACTTACATAACACATTGTACAACGTGTATAACACATTCCTTTTTAGAAATTCCGACTGAAATATATTGCTTATCAATATTATGGTGGCAATATATAGTTATTCTTGATCCAACTTTCATATAATAATAGTTTTTTCGTATACGTGTGTACGTATGTATCTTTTCAGTCTCATTCACTATCGTAACTTTAGCTATGGAATATTCCTAAAAACTACTATCTAGAATTGGGTACTTTTTTATACCAGCTAATTACGATTTAAATTTTGCATTAAATGATAAATTTCTAGTATGTTTATCCCGCAAAAATCGATCTACTTGTTAGACATCTTCTCATTTACCTTCCGTTAATCTCGTTTCTACCACGCTCGATTTTGACCTAATCTTATTCTGCCCAATTCCACAAAGCTAGTTTATCTTAACCAAGAAGTCCCACTTACATATATCAATGTAGATCTCATCTATCATAGGTATTGATATCCATATTTAAATAAGAACCTGTTATAATAAAATTCAGGATCAAATAAATTAATGATTACTATTACATTAGTATATTCAAATTTCACAAACATATACTAAGATATTGAATATATTAGTAATTTACATAAAAATTACCAAAAAAAGTATAATTCATCAATTTTGTACGCAATTTCTATAGTCTTCATCTATGCAATGTACAGCCTTGTTTAGCACAGAAACTATTAATTTTTATAATTTATTATAAGATAGGCGAAGTGGTACTTATCTAGACTTGATATTACTAGAGTATACCTTTACTTAGATGGTTTCAAATTAGTTGGATAATCTTGTCTTATTCGACTCATAGTTTCCCTTGCCGCTCTTGGTCTCGTTTTCAGACGGCATTTTATACATTTGTAGCATTAATAAATTTGAAAGGCTTTCTGCAAGCATTATTATGGGCGTATTAAATATTATGTTCTGAATCAGTAGCATATAATAATATGCAGTACAAGTTTAAGTTTATTTTAAATTTTCGAGGATTTGATAGGACTTGATAGTTATCTGTTATTCAGGTAAATTTTAAATTATTGTCAATATGATTTCATATCCATCGTCTGTGTAAAAATTTTTTAGATAATCCATTAATACCATTCTATCACAAATATTACATATATGCACAAATTAAATAAATGTTAGAAAGGGAATAGATTAAATTCATTGTTTTTTTTAAATTAAGCTGCAATCCTTAACTGTTTATTTCGATTTATGAATTGTGTTTAATATTCTTCAAATATGGATGTTAACTATAAGAAGATAATGCTTTAAAGATTACCTAATTAAATTATTTTATAACAAAATGGGTTAAGGTGACGTTGTACTTACCCATTCAGATTCTAAATAATATTCATTAGTTAGTTGCTAAGCACAAATTCACATGCCTACATGTATAATAGATCTCTAGTCTCAACACACTTCTTAGATGATTGATGATTAAAGTAAATGAAAGGAAATAAATTTAATGCGCGATTAACTTCTGTGGAGAAAAATTTTTTTTGTTTTTTATTTTATGTTAAGCAAAAACAGAAAAGATTTTCATTAAATTGCCTTTTATTTACTAAGACTCATTTTAAAAGTCCCTAAATAATTCTTATTTATTCTACCTATGATTTGTTTACGTGTAAAATGTTTTATTTTCTTCTAAACACTTTTTTATATGATAGTATATTTTTTCTGACAATTAAAACAGTAAAACTGAAATTAACGGGAATTTTTTAAATAATAACTTTAAATAAAATATTCAAATAGTGCATAATAAAAATATTAGAATACATAAATATATTTATATATCACTTTTTAAAAGTAGATAATATGACCAGCATTCATTATATATATTGCATTAAATAATATCAAATAAAATATCGTAAATACTCTAATTTTCTGTTTGCAGCCATAACTTGTCCATTTAAATTGATTCAATTTGTTTAATATATAATACAAGTTACAATTATTGTTTTACATTTATAAAGATTTCTGGAAACGATATTTCCTTTGAATTTAGTCTTAAGAAAATTTAGAACAATTTATAGCTTTAGAGTTTTTTCGTATTTGGTTATCACTGTATGGATATATTATGGGTATAGTTAATTAATTAATTTTTCGATGGATTGCAACGTAATTAAAAATGCTGTCAAGAATGTTTGAATCGAAAATAAATGTCTATTTCTTGGAATGAAATTATATTTTATTTCTCTGTTTATCTTTCTTTATTACGTCTTTCTCATTGTATTTTTCTTATCTAGCCTCTGTAATAATTTACATGCTACAGAACTACATAGATAAAATTTTGGTACACTTAAGTACCTGTCTTTCGGAAGTTTATATATACATATATGTACATATGTGTACATACGGTTAAAAAAGGATATTGCACATTACACTTACAAACTGCCTTATCATATAATTAGCTATATCAAGGGCAAATACTTTTCATACTTTTCCTTGCCATACTTATCAAGATATATCTTTTATATAAGGGCACTAACACGGGATAACCAGCTTCTTTCCCATTAATATATAAGTTACTAACTCCCTATATATGGGCTAGAAATAGTATGGATTTTATACTTGCAAGCTATACTGTAGGAAATGGATCGCAATCAATAAATACCTGTTCTTCAAAACTTTGAACAGTTATTTTTCTAGAATAATGTTTCTTGTACGATTCTTTGAAATATATTATATATTATATATATGTGTGTTTTTATCGATAACTGTGTTTTCATGGAATTTAAATACTATCATTAGTTAAATATGAAAAATGAATTGTATATATATTTTTTATCGTATTTTTAATGAAAATTCTTGCCAGATTGTTGTTTTGTGTTTAGAAAAAGCCATTGCAATGTTTTTTATATCCTCCTATCATTATTGCAAAGCATCTGTTACCTTCCCATGTAAACTTTAATCAATAGTTTCCAAATCTGCATATTTTCTTTCAAATAATTTAACTAAGTTACTTTTCTTGAATCGTTGATTTAGTTGTTGTTAAAACATTTGGAATAAACAAATAAAAAGTTTGTCATCATGTGATAAATAATTTATTTATTGTGAATTATTGCGACTAACATTTTAAAATATGAAATATTTTATTTTTCCTATGCTCACTTTTATGTATTTCTTAGTAAATTAGTTTCTGTTTATTTGATAAAAGATCGTTTTTAAAAAGCATATCACTTATATACAGTATATACAGTAGCTGGTTTAATTTAGTAAAATAATATATAATCAGAGAAAATTTTCGAAAACATTCTTTTCACATAATCTAGTTTAGATTTTTATTATTCATTCAAACGCTATTTTATAATTGAGTTTTTTAATTAATTAATAATGAATAACTGTAACTAATTCTATATATATGATGAATATTTATACTGAAATATATATATATATATATGAACGATTAAAAAGATTATTTTGTGGTTTTAATGTAAATTTAAATATCTTAGTCTAATTTTCTTGCTAAATTATTAGTAATTTAATTAATTTGAATAGATATACATATTTTTCGCAACGAATTGATGGCCCTATGTTTTGTTTCTTAAATACTGTCGCAATACATTTGGAATAGTTTTATTCTTACTACTTCCTTTATTTATTGAAATGATATTATAAGTACATATTGTACCTACCCTTATTTATGGAGTTAGACACCCCTGGACAATATAAACTACACACCTTGTCAAACATATAAAATTTCTTAGTTTTGATAAATTAAACAAAGAATTTATATTGATCACATATATAAAAAGATAACCTTTTTGTATAAAGATTTAATAAAAGCATTCTTGTCCAAGTGTGTAATAAGCAGTTTTTATAGAACACCTTCATAAATTACTAGTCCATTTAGCAGTTATAAATATAAAAATTACAACACATTTATAGTAATATTGATGAATTATTTTACATATTGGGTAAACTATGCATGAATTTACAGAATTTATTAATACTTTTTATATACATATTTTTTTTTACTTTTCAAAATAATAATTTTAACTATATAAATTTTGTTTAATGATTTTTCACATAATTGAGATTGAATAAATGAAGTTTTTAAAGTTTTTTAATAAAGCAATATTTAAATCTTATAATCACCTGTAAGGCATATACAGTGAGGTAAACAAGTCTGGACAAGGTAACATATATTTCTAAATCAATAGACATTTGTAGACATCGATTGCAGTATGACTTGGATTTTCCGATTTGTATCTATGGTTATAATTAGACATAGAATTTACACCGATTTTCACCGATTTTGATATGTCATGTAGTATGTTCATTTAATAAGTTTACAATGATGTAGCACAACCTTCCAAAACAAGTCAGAATTCAATGCGTTAAACGTTTTTATCAAACTGATAATTTGCGTAAAGCTGTAAGAGATGTTACCAATCAATTTCACAAAGACCCTCCACTACAACCAAGTACAGTTAGAAAAATTATCAGAAAGTTTGAAGATACTGGCTTAATGAAGAATGTAAAACGCAGTGGCAGATTTAGCATCACTAAAGATCCAGATTTTCAAACTGCTGTTCAAACTGAAGTTGAAGCAGACGAAAGTACATCTACTCATCGAATTGTTCGAATCTTTCAGCTGCTGGGGATAATCCTATTAATGTGAGCCACGTTACTGTAATTAAATGTCTCCACGAATTAGGTCTCAAGCCATACATTCCAGGGCTAATCCATAGTTTTTATGAAGACGATTATTAGTTTGATGAAGACTTTTTAGACATGACAGGTTATGGTGATGGATTTTTGGACAGAATTCTTTGGTCTGATGAGGCCCAGTTCAAATTAAATGGCCACAATTGTATTTACTAGAGAGCAGAGAATCCATACATTGTAATTCAACAGGTCAATCTTCCGGGCGTTATGTTGTGTTGTGCAATATCATTAGACCATATTTTTTAAGGTCGTGTGACTGATGTTTCTTATCTAAAAATGTTACAGACATTTTGTGGCCTCAAATTTCGAGACAGCGCAACATCTTCTTTGAACAAGATGGCGCATAACTTCATTATGCTGTTGTTGTACGCGAATGTCTTGATGAGCATTTCCACGATTTCTGAATTGGCAGAAGGGGCTGGCTCGATTGACCTGCCCCCTCATCAGACCTCACCCCACCAGACTATTACATCAATAAATGGAGACCACATCCAAAAAGTGTGTCGATCAGTTCCTTCTCGGCTGAGGAACCTTTTGGAAAACCATGGCAGACACTTTGAAAACCTGGAGTAACATTATTATTAGCCAATGACATTGTTATATCATATTTTATGGTTAATAACCCATTTTGTCTTTAAATTCAATGTAGATGTTTTCAAATAAAGATTTCTTAAAATCAACATTATACCTTGTCCAGACTTTTTACCACATATTTGAATATATATATATTTATTACTAATTTAAAATATAAAATTTAGCTTAAAATATAATTTTTTGTTATTTAAGTAATATTAATTTGAATGTTTTGCTTAAAACATGAATTCGAAGTTAAGGTTTTAGTCTAACATAATATGAAAGAAAGATTTGTATGAAAATATATATTTATTTATTATTTATATTTGCTCAATTTATTTTATTTGTTGATTTTAATATTTATACGTTGTGAGTTTTTGTTTTTATAATTTAATATTATGTAATTCTAGCCATTAGTTTAACTCCTTTTTGTTTTCTTGTTTACAGATTTCAAGAATTACACTTGTTTATATTAGTGGTACATAAGCTTTCAGAATCTTTAATATGGATTGAATTAAATTATATATAAAAAATATAGTTTTTGATTTAAAAAAAATAGACACTTTCAGTACATTTTTAAATATTTTCACATACATATGTATGATGAATTTCTCTAGACTTTACTCCAAAGTACAATTTTAGAAAACTTTTTAATATATTGAATTCTTTATCAGAAATGTTTTTTCTCACGCATTTTTTAAAAATAAGTATACATATTTTAATAATATACATATAGAATATTTGCTCAATGATAAGAACTCCAATGTTTCTAGAGAGCCGTTGTATTACCTGAACAGATTTTAAAGTAGTATATATTACTAGTTTTATACACTTACTGACGAATCAACATGATATGTAGAATCATACAATAATTTAGTAATAATAGGAGATATCGGATTCTTATTGAATTTTTCGTAGCGTGTTATAAGTTTTCATCATTGGGAAATTAGTATATTTCTAAAATTTCAATACGATACGATACGATACGAATCAATATACAGTGTATAGTCTTTATAACGGCACACTGTATAAAAGGAGAGAGGGAAGAGGGAGTGAGAGATATATAACCAAAACCGACAATTATGTTATTAAATATAAATTTAAAAAGTTTGAAATAGATAAAATGAAAATTTCCAATTAAATTAAACATCATTTTAAATGTTTAAACCTCTTCATCAAATGTATTCAAGTAATGCAGATAAAATAATAATAACGTGCATAAAAATGACATGCCTAACATAATAACTTGCATGCTTTTGATAAGAAGGTTTAAACACGGTTTAATTTAATTTCACGTCTTTTTTAAATTTAAATTTAAAATGTTTAATTAACTACAGTGTTTTTTGACTTGTGTGTTTAATTTCTATAATCTGTTTCTTCGAGAGAGTCACATTTTCTTAGTAAGACCTCAGTAATTGATACTCAAGTAGTTGAATCGAACATGGGCGCAGTTAATCTTTTAAGTACCTATGTATAAATCTTTTTAAATAAATATGTCTACTTAAGGGTATTAGACTGCATATAAATTGAGTTGTATAGTTTTGAAATTATTGTATAATTACGCTTTGCCTGCAGCTCCACAAACTTTGTTCTGAGAAGTAACTACACAATTTTTTTGCCATTCTATTTACCATCGCGCATTAATATATATATAGAACTATAAATATTATATATATAACTATATATATTATATATAACTTATCGTATCTAACTTGCTATTTAATAAGTTATGTTGCGTAAATTGAACAAAATATCTGTAAAGGGTGTTCTAACGATAATTGCTATTCTTAAGAGTAATGGAGTTAGTCCGTTTATTTATAATATGAAAAATAGATATTAAGACATTCCAGAGATATAAATAATATGGTATAATTATTGCTCAACATTATTATTAACATTATTATAATTATTGCTCATCTTATTGTATTATTATGTGACCCCTCGTCCCGCTGCAGCTACTGACAGAATGGAACCGAGTGAAGATAGTGGGTAGCGGGAGTGCACTGACCCGGAACTCCGTGCTACAGGCCTGTTTACGAGCAGAGTTTCCCGGGTTCGACTTGGAAGTGGTGACAGGGAAGGGGGCGTGTGCGGGGGCTGCGCTCTTCATCCGAGATCAAGTTAATCCTGGCACCAACAATAGCTCTAACTCAAAGGAGGCCTCCTGACCAGACCAACCTGTGTTCATTTCCCAACCTCCCCTCTTCCACGCATGTTAGATAACTACAGTCTATACGCCACAATCTAATTTTTCACACAATGACCACAGATAACGCATCAAATCCTTCTCACCTTAATAAACATCTGTAATATTGATTACATTTCAAACAAGAGAGGGCTATATCGATCGAATAATTGTTTTTCTACGGCTACAGCCTTACCGATCGATTGATGATAAGAAAAATTGACCGATTGACTTTCCACAAAAGCTCCAATTCACAATGTATCTAGTCGTGCGGTCATTGATCCCACATTCAATATCTCTATCACCAGTTACAATCGATCAATCTCTATTTTTTAATGCTTGTAGGTATTACATAGCTTCCCACCGCTTAATCATTACAAATATTCTGCTGCAGGTTTACAGCTAAGGCCTACAACGCTCTCTTAAGTAATTACTTAGTGCATGCTTTTTAATTACTGATGTTTGGTCCATCTCATCTATTTGTAAGTTTTTATTACCTAGATATAATTCTAATTGCATAATCAAGTAAGACATTATTTTGTAAGTGCTTACACCTTCAGTCGCTTTTACCACATACACTGACTACCCCCTGAAATGACTTTTTCTACGACACATCTAGCAAACATATCGTGAAGAAAATAGACAGACAATTAAAATATAAACAGGTTCACACAAAGTGATTTTTGCATCGAATTAATGTGTAATATTCTACTGACTAATTTATTTTCCTAACTTTTATACTTCCATACACGTCTTTATATGTACCAATTTATTTGACATGACCCGATCATAACACTTACATCATCTATAATTTCCAATAAAGGCTGTTGCTTCTGTTTTCCCTTTAATATTTACACATTTCTTATATATTTGCCCCATTTCACTTTCCTTTAATTTATATGGACTAACTATGTATCTGTAGTATAATATGAAAATTGTGTCATTTTTTGTGTTGTGTACAATTTATATTCCCAAAACTAGGATAATGCTTTAGCGTCGCTGGCTGATAATATGTTATACCTTTTGTCCTTGCTGAAGCCAGTTTTATTGGTTTGGATGTATGATCATTCTTATCGTAATTAATGAACATGTATTTATTAATTAATTTAGACATGTTTTGATTTACTAGTTTCTTAACTAATGTAGAGAATACACTTAATTATATTCTTAATGAAAACGAATTTTTGTTGCTTTATTTATGGGAGTCCTATATATTTAAACATTTATTTATTTACTGTTAGTAAATACTTGAAAGAAATTCACAAAGTAGATATATATACATAAGGCCTTTTAATGTTTTAGATTATTCTTGACTGTTTATAATATCTAAATTTAGGTCGGCTTATGTTATATAATAACCATAACGAGCAGAGTTGATTGTTAATGATAAACCTCTAACCGACAACTTTTTAGGGTTATTATAAACAATTCATGATAGCATAACTAAAATCATGGAATTGTACCGGTTATTTTTTAGTTATTGATTAATTACTGTTTAAAATAACCCATAGTATTTATTATAACCTAGAAAGTCACAATTTTGACAACATAAATAATCGTGTAATTATAACGACGGGATTAGTCATTTTTATCATAAATTGTTCCTATCTATAAATATTGAAATTTCAAATAACGCCTAGCCGTTTGAGTAGTACTAAATCGTGAAGTGATTTCACAGTTCCGTTTATTTTCTTATGGATGCCAGCGCTCTAGTAGCTACAGGCGCAATTCGTATAAAAGATCTCTTAAGAATTATATTTTTAGTCTACTGGAAGAGAGTCGCTCGTCAAAACAATTCTATAATTTGATTTTTTTAGTTTATTGGTAGATGACTTCTTTTAATAGCTATGTACATTTATTGTATAATTAAAAGATATTTATGTACATGTTTTTAAATATGGTATTAGTAGATGAACCAGTTTAAATTTAGAACGAAAGAAAGCATATACAATTATATCGAGGCGTGCGATTAATGATGTTAGAATATAATTACATACTTGTTAGTAACTAACATTGATGTAGTATAAATAAATATATAGGTACGTTTTAATTGAACATTTTGCTGCTAATTTATTAACTTCGGCATGGCTTTATAAAGTACATGATTGCAATACATGCAAGCGCGGTGTAATGTAAAAATAACATAAAATATAAAGTATGTTATAAATTTGTAATTATATTTTTAAGTTATTTCTTATTAAATTTGAATTTAATTTACTTTTATGATACCTAATATAATTCATAATAAAATAAACGTCATGACAACTAATTTTCACCGGTAATTCATTGTATGCTTTATTTTTCCAATACGAGTACCAAGTTCATAATTAACGTGCCAATAAACAAATAGTAATCCATAAACTAACTGTATGCCTATAACAAATAATTATAAATATTTTTCATATCAATAGTATACCAAAAACATTTTCATGAAACTAGGAAAATATATAAGTATACTTGGAAGTACCATAACTATTTGCAAACATTTTTCGCATTGGTTATTATTCTAGGTATTCGCCTTATACGCATCTATATAACTCTTTATTGGCAAACATATTAGAGCCGATTAGATTTCATGTTTTCAATGTTTGTATTTCTATGGATTACATAATCTAACAATTTTTAAAAGAGTATTTCCAAATTACAAAAAAATAGCCAACTCAATTATGTTTTTATTTTTATAACTAAACATAACCGATTATTTTTCATATTTTCCGTTATTATGTTTTTCTAGGTTATAACAATTTTCAATAAATGTACATAGTCGATTCAATTTCATGTTTTCGTTTACCATATTATAAGGAGGCTATTGAAACTGGAAAATTTCCAATAACCAACATAACTGATTAGTGTTAAGGTTCGCCATCAGCTCAAAAGCAAAATAAAGTTAAGAAGACAATAGCTGAATAATTAAAATATATAATATTCCAACTTTTCGAATAACTCTTTATCAAGGAATACACCTATACAGTCTGGAAAACACAGAAAATTTGGAATATTATATATTTTAATTATTCAGCTGTTGTCTTCTTAACTTTATTTTATAACTGATTAGATTTAATATTTTCGAATATGATAATTAGTTTTGAATCGTTTGAATTATTAGAATAACCTGCTTAACAACCGAGCATAATCAGAAACATGAAAAGGTCTACAATTTGATTGTTCACTGAAGGGTTAGTCTTATATACAGCGTATAGGTCATTTTCTAAGTGATTCAAAAATTATGATGTTAATAAATATTTTACATACTTTTATGAAGTTTTATATATCGAAGCCACAACTAAATTAATTTACTTGAGCCAATTGGTTTCC
Organism: Invenusta paracnida; assembly: GCA_036023295.1. Classification (NCBI taxonomy): domain Eukaryota; kingdom Metazoa; phylum Platyhelminthes; order Proseriata; family Coelogynoporidae; genus Invenusta; species Invenusta paracnida. The sequence continues at coordinate 17,259 of JAYRBW010086193.1, forward strand.
TTCTCTCAATATTATATCTAGGATGAATACAATTTTTGTTTTAAATTTATGTGGAGTGTATACATTTAAAAACACGATAACTGTCATTATTAGGGGATATTTTGGTGCCTTTATTTTAGTTTAAAAAAATATTTAGCAGCATTGATAGTGATGCCGTTTGCAATATGCAGTATAGTATATTTTCTACGTATTTGACAGTTAAATATTCGTGACTGTTTGTGGGTAATTTCAACCTGATCTTTATATTCTGTCCATTTTCTGTGAAACATTATTCAGACGAGAGAGACTTCTGTTTTTGAGGTTATTTAATACTTGCATTTGAATGATCCAATTTTTGAACAAAAATTCTGTCTTGTGATTTTACTTATAGAATACCTTTTAAATATGTTAATGTTTTACGAAAATTTATTGCTGTATTTTAAATTACATTCCTAGACAAAACTGTGTAAACTATTTTATAACCTCAAATTTATTCTATAGTTTACATTAAAAATAATGTACGATTTCATTGGTATCATGCTATGTAAATCGGGTGAGGCTTCAAATTCCCATATACAATATCAGGCACGGTGCACCCATTCGGGCCGGTCGGGCCTGGGCCCGACCAAAATAAAATCATGAAAAAAAAATTTTTTTGTAGTGTCTAAAATTAAGCATTTGCCGTATTAAACATACGGTCAACTAATTCCTTAGGTTCATTCTCCTGCATTCTAAGTCCCAAAATCGAAAATTTTTCCTCGCGGGCTCGGTTTAATAGCCTACGCTGCTCGCTTAGCCATGGCACGGCGGAGATTGTTATTTAAGTGGCCCGACCAACCTAAATTACCTTCCGCCGTGCCTGAATATAGCCATAGAGTAATAATAATAATAAGAGAGTTCACTTAGCACATTTGAATGTATACATTTATTAAAATTGACAGAGAAGGTAATTCGACCATGTAGAATTCGAATTTAATTTGAAAAATGCTCTAAAAATTGCCTCCCTGATTTATGGTAACATACTAATTTATTCTCATGAAAAATGTTTAATAGTATATTTTTAATAAAAAATTATTTTCAATAAAATTTAAAGAAGTAGCTCAAATCAAAACGAAAGTATTTAAATTAATTTTATTTAAAAGTAGTAGTAATAATGTCATATAAAACCATAAATGTTTGGTCAGACAGGTCCACACTATAATGACCAAAGAATATAGATTTGTAAAGAAGGCTCACTCTTTTAATTCAAGCGGAAAATTCACCATTTGAAACTGCACCAAAATATAGAAATGTTCGTCATAATGTCAGCAAAAATAATATATAATTTATAGAAGTATAGCTTAAATATTATTAAAGTTTTTCGATAGCGGAAAATAAATAGTTTTGCCTACATTATTTGGTATGCATAACCTGTATTGTACGGGCCGCCCTTTATTTTGTATTCATTATACGGCTTAAAAGTAGGCAAAATTAGTCATTTGCTGCTATCAAATTTTTTGTATTATTATTCAAGCAATACTCTTATAAATTGCATTTTATTGTAGTTCTAATTCAGGCGCACATTTCTATATTTTTACTTTTCATATCACTACTTTATATTACATTTGTCCATTTGAAAATCGATATTTTATACTGTTTTTGAACGTAAATTACCATGGCATTCATGGGAATATAAAATTGCGAACTTTGAATATACAAACATATTCACGCTTTTTTGACCCAGTGAATTCTCTTGGTATTATTACTCTATGATTATAGACTATGTTTTGTTGAATGGAATATATAAGTGAAGTTGCAAAATACTTCAATTTAAATTATTTTTGTAAAGCATATAAATATATCTCCAATTATAATTTATAATGTAAACAGAGTAATTTACTTAAAATGGAAATTTGAAGATTGGAAGAAAAATTCAATTATAAATAATATGAATTAAATGATTTAGGGGTGACTTATAGAGTCGTCATATCTCTTCTCTGCGAGTTCGACAACTAAAATATTGACTAAATCCATTCATTAGTCCAATGAATCCAATCATAAACTCGAACTTCAAGAATTTTTTTGAGATTAAAAACATGACATCTATTCTTATGAAATGCATTTTATTTGTTCAAATGGTCATTAAGTCGATAATTAATATATGGCATAAAGAGGAAATGTAATATAATAAATAGATAATAATTTAAATGAAATTGCGTGTTAATTAAATATTTGGAGAAGAGGCTATATTAAAAGAGTGTTATTTTGAATTTTTTAACAAAAAGGGGGCCTCTGGAGGAAATGTATGTTTATTTTTATATACTTATGATTTAGTTTGAAAAGGCAAAGAAATGTAAAATAGTTACCGAAAAAATAAAATACAGGATTGTTTTCTCATACTCAAAGGCTGCAGTCTGTGTAAAATCTGAGTATATATGATTTGGGTAAATTATGCTAAGCATATGGCATTAGATGTACTTTTCGGTTTGTATAGTCGGCAAGTTTGTATATACCAGATAGGGCATATAATCAATCATAGGGGCACAGGCAGGGCATATAATCAATCATAGGAGCACAGTCAGGGCACATTATATCAATGCATTAAGAATTGAAAAAATGGAAGAACATTCAAATTTATAATATTTTTGGCGAGATTCCCAATGTTTTGAGCATAAAGACAGGTTTTTATAAATGCATAGAAATGTAATAGAATTTATTATTATGTAATACTAACTGCGTATCATTGTGTCTAAGTACAATGGTTAATAATCTGATTACCCAATTTAATGATTTTGAATGGATAAAGGGACGAGTAATAAATGTTAAACGTTAAAGGTTATGTAAAGTTATTGGCTGAGATGTGGGG
>JAYRBW010086204.1:0-22376 GCA_036023295.1 Invenusta paracnida
AATAAATTTTCAGCGATTAAAAGAAGTTTTTACCTTCATAGCTCACAACAGTAAAAATAAAATTAGCATGCTTTAATAGATTATACAAAGGGTGAGAAGAATTCAGCGAAGAGATAACTTACAGAAAGGATCTTCTTTCTTGCCACCTAGGCCATGACAGCAGATGCACTTTTCTCGACAGAAGCAGAAGAGCTCGTAGATGTGCCAGAAGACAATGAGTGGAGGGGCGAGAGGAGATCGACCAACATACTCGGCGGTCATCTGATAGCGCTGGTAGTTCCAGTAATATGTCGACGAGCTCTCGATTTCCTCATAGGTTCGGCTGGTGAAGTAAGACAGAGAGGATAGATTTTAGTTAGCATTATTAGTAAAATTTCACTGATTGATGCTATAACTTTTTTTACTCTGTATCGGTGTAAATGAAACTGTAAACGGAGCTATATATTTTATATTGAAGTAAAAAATCTAATGAAAACTGTTTATATAACAAAATATATTGATAACTATTGACTTACAAAATGTACAGCGATCTAAAGTTATTTTCACAAAATTATAAATCAGGCCCAGTATTAATAGATCTGACAGCTGACTATCTAACAAATTGTATTCATAGATTTGACCCTAAGGGGTGTAAAATTTTTAAACTTCTGTCACCCAGGTACGCTTGTAGCGTCGTGATTATGACTGCGGCAACAGTCCCGTAAAAATACTATAAGTAGAGTATATCTACACAATAGGAGTTAAAGGCATGAGTAAAAAATGATGTATAAATATTTAAAGCTATACTGCTATACGAATATATACCTATAGCTATAGCTATATACATATATTTATAGGTCCAACTGCCTTCAAATCTCCTGTATAGGTTAGTTAAACAGAAATACCACAGGGTAACCAAGAATACCCTTTTATCATTGTTTATTTGGGGTAATGTTTCCGGATCTTTTCTTTAATATGAAATATTTAACCGGATGCTCTTGCATTATACTCGTCTTCTTTGTCGATATCATTAACTGTTTCAAAATAGTCGCTATTCAGATTAATGAACTTTCTTCAAAATGTAAATCGCTTTCTGGTATCACTCGGTTGGAATGTATTTTTTAGTACAGAGATGATATTCTTTCGAAGTCCCCATTAAGAGTTAAAAGTAAAGCCGCACAGAAATGACTCCAAATAAGGAAGAATGTGAATTCAAAGGCTTTGAAAAGGAAGTAAATACTCTAAACTATATGTTTTTGGAAACTTTTTGTCAACTTGTTGCCTTGAACATGTCGACAAAATTAATAATACACTGTGTTACTCTTGTGTTTCCCCGCGACTGGTGTACAAAGGTGACTAGGTGTAAACTGGTAATGGTTTAAAGGTGACCAGTTTTACACAGGAGCTGACGAATTGGGTAACGGTCGGAGAAAAGGAGGTTGATGATATACAATGGTGTTACTTATTGTTTCTTTCTTGGTGCTCAACTGTAAAAAACCTTATGTTCCAGAAATGTCTCAGCATCATTTTCTGTTGATTGTGGATTTGCCGTTACCTTTACATGTGAACTGTCACTTCTATTTACTATAGGTCGACTATAATTTTTAGGATACAATATACATAGAACACTGCGGTACAATTTTTTAAATATAAAAATTGTCAACAAAATTTCAGCACTACTTTTTAATTTGTTTAAAACAAAGATAAATATCAGATTAATAAAAATACGACCAGTTAAAGCTAGCTATACTAAAGTGGGTATGTAATATTTGGAAAATTAGCGGAATTCAGTTGCGATATATACCTGAACATTGCAATGACGAGGTTCAACATAAGAATATTGGTAAGTAGAACATAGAGGCCGATCAATATAGGAACTATCTTTGTGCTCCAAGGGTGTGGACATTTGCCCTCTTCACGACATTCTCGATCTACAAAGACAAAATGATAAAGTTATACAGGAAATAATATATATAAAAAACTGTAAAGGCTGTTATTCTGATGTTATTTTACAGTATTGACTGGCTAATTTATTAACCGATTATTGTAGAGAAGTTTAATAAGTTGGTTTATAGCCTGAAGTAAGTATACCTTGGCCAGTGGCGGAATCCAGCTGGATTTCTCCGAACATGGTGAAGTAGGCGCCATTCATGAGAGTGCTGAGGACCTCAAGTATGTCCAACTGTAGAATGGGGGCGGTCTTGTTTACTGTTGGTAGGTCGTATACAGCTGCAACAGAGCAAAGAGAAAATAACAATATGAATCGTAATAGCAAATCATGATTTTTATTATAGTATTATTTGACTTAAGTAGTTTAAAAAATATTTATATAGCTACCACCGTTTTTTGAGTGAAACAAGGGCTATATATAATGTATATACTACACTACCTCGTGCGCTATATTACCCACTATACCCCCATACCTACTCTATACTGTTTACACAAAAGTAAAATTCTAGCTATGTATGCGAATTAATTATATGCGAAAACAAATGATTAAATTAGAATATACAAGTCTCTTCTCTTTTAAATCGACATTGTTTATATATAGAATAAGTGGTTAATAAAATTTCTTGATTTCATTTATAAAACACAACAATAATTAGTTTTTTATTATATGTATACAGGGTGCGCAAAAAGTAACCGAACCAAAAATAGAATGAAAACAAAATTGATCCAAAGAAGCTAATTTCAACCAAATTTGACATAAAAATAGCCATAACTGCGTACTAGTGCTAAGATAATCCTCACGAAATAATTATAAAGAAATTTAATCTTTCCGAGATCACATTTGAATATTATGGCTCGCAACAAACTTATTAGGTCGGTTTTCTTTAAAATTAATTTAACTGATAATTAATTCATACTTAAATATGCTAAAAGACAACGTGTGACCATTTGACACTGTGAGGTCATTGACTGTTACAATTCAACAAGACCCAGAGCTCCTCCTCATTATGCCAAATAAGTTCAAACTTGGATAAATGACAAATTTAAAGATCGTTAGATTGAACACCGCGTTCCTGTGGAATGGCCGGCTTGTCCACCAGACAGCAATCGATTTCAAACTAGTATTTAAAATCATGCAATAATCTGAGAACAATCATTAAAATAAAAATATATTTTGCTTTCAAACATTTAGTGTAAAATGCTTGTGATTCATATATAATATTACTCTGTAAAACAATAGTTTTTATATATTTATTTTCAATTAATTTTTGGGTTCGAATACTTTTGGCGTACCCTATATATTATTAATATATATATATTTAGCACCAGATGAAGTATTTATTAAATAAAAGCGATATGATCAAGCTATAAAAAATGAGAAAGTGGACAAAACACAATTTATATGATTAGAACTATAACATATTTTGGTAAAACTTCTGCAAAAGAAACTTGGCGTACAAATAAACAAGAATTTATAGATATGATAGACAAAGAAAATATAGAGAAATAAGCTGAACATGTATTTTTATAACCACAAAAGAATGAAAAATTATATTTTTAAACTCCAAATAGTTTTCCGTCACATTATTGTTAATGTGTATCGATGGAAGTTCTGGTGATGGGAAAACTTATCAGTCTATTAAATATTATCTCCACGATTATTAAATTTTCCAAACTTGATACTTTTTTAAACAACACTTGAATAATCGTATTATATATTTGATAAAGGATTCAAATTCTCATAAAAAGAAATTAAAAAAGTATGTTTTACTTAAGAAGACGATAAAGATTATAATTTTGAAAAGTGTTAACAGGATTTATAATACCAAAAACAACAATACAAATATATAACTTGTCATAAAAAAATACAGATTTAGACTTATACAGAAGTAATAGTTCACAAAAGAATTTCACAATTATTGAAGACTATGTTACATAACAAAATCAAACAGTTCAACAAGAATCTTCGCATAATGACGACATGAAAACTAGTACTACTATCTATTTTTTAATCTGAATCTTTTTAATAATGGATTCTATGTTTATAAAAACGCATACTGTTTTAATCTCTTTGAATAAAATGATAGAAATTAAATTATTCAGAGTATAAATCATGGTGTTGATAAAAATGAATTAAAAAATACTTGTAATCCAATTTGAAAAATTTCCAAAGAATACGGATATGTGTTAGATAATATAAGAAATTCAGTGTATCAATGTGTTGTATGTATATGTATATGTATGTAAAACATGAATCGGTTGAATTTAATTACAAAACATGACTGACTCAAATAAAGTTTTAGAAAATGATACTGTTTATAAAATCAAAAATAATTTTAAGATGGCATTTTACGATTATAAACTTCAATAATTAGGAATTACTAAAAACCTAGATTTTTTAACCTGTTGTTGATTAGTGTAAAGAAAGTCAACTTGCATTAATCGATACTAATAAAAACTTCAATGCAAACAATCACAGACTTCCAAAATTTGAAGATGAAACTAAAAGTGTATTATCGAACGCATTTTAAAATGTTAGATATTAAAAAAGTTACTGTAAAACAATATAAAAACAATCCGTAACAATGATATGTTACGGTAAAGATGATTACTTTAATAAATTATATGTACAACAAGTTTACATTAAACAAAAAAATTAGCTTACGAATTGCGTGTTGAGGTGGCAAACCTACAACATGTGAACTACACGGAAATTTATCTATTTATTTTACAATTTGAAAACAATATTCTTTAACAGAAGAGTTACGAATATTGTTGAATGGTAATGATTATATAACCAAAATATATATATATAAAGATTTATAGAGCTACATCGGTTGAGTGGAATACGTTTTGGTAAAGCAAAGAGCACGGTAAGATTAAAAGGGATAAAAAAACATGAAGGATTACTAATATTGCTAAATTATAATGACCATATAACTAAAGGTATAAAAATCCAGAAAGCTATATCGATTTAACGGAAGATAAGAAAAAAAGGAAAGTACAAAACTTACTTCCTTTTGAAGGTGTAACAGAAGGTACATCTGGAGGCACAGCTGAAGATATAACTCAAGGTGAAAGGATTTCTATTCTTTTAGATAACCTAGAAGAACTATTTTAACGAGTAAACATTCTAGTTTCTGCTTATAAAAAAATTAATTCGAAAGTTTACGTTTATAATGAAATTATCGTTATTCCGAAACGTCTGTTTGAAAAATATACATTCGTCAGAAAATGAAAAACTTAATGATTTTTATAGTATATAAAATGAAAGAAAAGCTTGAAGATATAAACTTTCAATATGAGAAACGTCTTAGATTGATTTTTATTCTACTAAAGATAAAATAGAAAATAAATATATCAAAACCAGAGTATGAAAAAATTCATTCTAAGAAATCTTGATCATAACGGATCTATTGAATAATATACAATACGAATCAATAGATTATTGGAAAAGAGGAAACAAATGAATATAAAAATTATACAAAATTATTGTATTTAAAAAAAATTATATAAATGCAAGTTTCTCTGGCGATTAGATGATTTAATAAAAATATTTAAAGAATTGTTATGACAGATAAAACATCTTCACTATATAAGATAACATTTTCCAAATATTTTTCATGTAAATAAGTTTGTTAAAATTTAGGTAACTAATTTACATATACAAATTCATAAGAATAAAATCTTTATTGTTGTATAAAATGTAGTTGTTCAATACTTTTAAATTCAAGCTTTATATTTTTAAATATCTTCTTTCAACGTTCTCTATAAAGTTTGGTAAAAACAAACAAACTAACAATATTGATTCTAAATTATAATGTTTTACACAAAATAATGTTATTTAAAAATTCATTTGCACTGAAAAATGTATATACCATTTATTACGTGACAGGTAATTACTAATCACAACATTATTTGGCTGATGCTGTGATTAGTAATTACACTGTGTCAAACAATATACGTCAAAGTTAAAAAAAGAGTTAACTTCTGTCAATCTAAACTTTCAAAGGAACTATATCGTGATTAAAGTTTAGTATATATTGGAATATAATATCTCCCCTTATCAGTTTTAAGCATAATAAGTTTTTTTAATGATTCAAGCAAATGACATAATGGCCTGTTCAAATGATTTCGATTTTAAACAATTTATACAAAAATAATTTTTATTGTTGTTCTTTATAGGTTATAAAGATTATGTTTTTGTAATTAAATTATATTGCCCAATCGCTCTAAATATTTAAAGATATTCTCTTTACAATATTTGGAATATATTTTAATTTCATAGCTTGGTATCATATAAATTAAACATGTTTAAAAAATTTTAAAATGGGGTTTATACTTGAATGCTCTATATTTGTGATTATTTTTAAAATCAGAAATAGAATACTATAATTATCATTTAATTGTAATGTATATTAATAATTAATTGCTATTTAAAACTAAATAGAATATAAAAACTTCTTGTTGAATAATAATCTCATATAAACTTACATATGAAGAATTCAAATACTAACCCACTATCCTTTCCTTCAACTTTTCGTTTTAAAAAATATGGCATATTAATAAGTTCTTCTTGTTTGTTCAATAAATTTCTTAAGAGAAAATTATTTGCGTCATTAACTTATTTTAATTTGTCATTCATCTTGTTTTAAAGCTAATCAAACAATTTGTAATAGAAAAAAGTAAGCATGCATAATATTTATATAGGTATTATAACTGAATAATCTGCATATATTCTGTCTAGGCACATTTCAATGATATACTATGTTGTGGTCTTCTCCAGAACATGTGCAATAATGATCAATATGCATAAAACTAACCACAGACAGCAGCGCAACGAATGAAAGTAACAACCAACTTACATCTGTAGAGTCCATTGGGATAGGCAATAGATTGCGAAGTGACTCCATAGCCAATGATGAAGATTGAGAGAATCACCATAAAGGGGACAAGATCGTTCTTCACCTGCACTCGTAGTGAGAGGTGTAGCACAATAAAATTGACAGAGATTAGAAGCTTCATGGAAATTTACTTGTTAAATTTAAAATAATAATAAAACCAAAATTAGGTATATTGCTCCACAGTTAACTTAAGGCCAGTACATACCAAGCTGAAAAACGACAACCCGGTGTGAGATGGAGCTCTGCACAGAACGTTGGCACCATAGAAATTAATCTACTAATAACACAGTATAATGTTTGTATAGTAAAACAAATATCTATGGTTGGCACATTTCGGTATGCGCTGAACGCATGTCACAACTGTTTGAACACATAGGTGTGCACAATAGATAATAAACTAAATACAAGTTAATATTTAATATCTATGGTGTGCACTCACTTCTATCTTCACAAACTGTTCGCTTGAAATTTTAGACACAGCTTGCGATTAGAAGTTTTCTCTAGTAATTGTGTGACGTAGGAAAATAGAAATTCGTTGGAAAACTGTATAATATGTACATTTTGTTACACTTTTTAATAATAAGTAAAGAGGTACTTTACCTATATCGGCTCCGCTTACGTTATTTATAATCTGCGAACAATGGTGCTATAACTTAACTCATTATAAAAGTTATTCACACAATAATACGTTTTAGAAAGAGCACTTCAAATAAGAATAGGTAAAATGTCGCATGCGTTTAAATACCATGAAATACGAAAGCAATCGACGAAACGTATATTGTTTGAATGCAAATGTATATCTAGTTGTAATAGTATGATATAGCCATATAGACTTTAAATAGAACAAGTTAACTACACGTAGAATAGATGGAATAAAAGTGAAACCATTTAAATCGTGTATATTTAACTAATTAAATTGCAAACCTGACTAACTATTCAACAGTCTTTATAACATATTTCTGTTTTTAACATCTATATTATATAAAGATATACATTTATAATCTTAATGACGCCAACCATAAGTATAATATATAGTTTATTCGCTTCATTTAGACAATTTGTATTGCAGCCGAAAGGTCCAAAGCGAAATTTACTCTAATAGTTATGAAATTCAGACATTTTAGACATATAAGTGACATTATTATGTGCACATTATGTGCACATTATGTGACATGATATGACATGATGTGAGATTATGTGAGATTATGTGAGATTATGGGACATTATATGCACATTATGTGACATGATGTGAGACTATGTGACATTATGTAACATTGTAAGACATTATGACGTGACATTATGTAACATTATACGACATTATGTGACATTATATATGCACATTGTGTAACATTATGTGACATTATGTAACATTATGTGACATTATATGTGCATTATGTGACATTATGTGACAATATGGGACATTAAGTGACATTATGTTTACACATATATTCATATATATCCAATATACACATAAAGCCAACCGATCCGTTGGGACATAGTTTTGGTGTGTGTTGAAAATTATCACTGCACAAAGTGTTGTGACAGACTGGTGTATACTCTAGCAAATGTCCCAATGGTATTTCGTTTTGGTGTGTACTGGCCTTTACTAGAGTATTTATTAACTTATTTATTAATCTTCATTTTGAAGTTTAAAAAACGAAAACATCGATTACAAATAAAAATATTTGTTTTGTCGAGCTACAATAGGCAATATAATATTGAGCAATTAGATATTTAAAATTTGTTAACATCATATTTCGCAATCAATTTCTGTAAACGTTTTGACATGTTATTCTCCAACTATTAATATAAATCGTCATGAAACACATTTTTGCATTTCGTAGTTATATATTATATTGATTCTAATATTATAAGCAAAATAGTAAAATATAATATTTTATCTAATATAGATATAAAGATAAGCTATAACATATATCTCGTTGTGCTTAGTTAACAGTAGGTACTTAGAGAAAAAACAGCAAACTGGCCCTCACCATTTTTCCAATCATGATGAGTTTAGGTCCGAGAGCGATATGAAAGCTGCATATGTACATGATCCGAATAAAGAAGGAGAAGAGACTGAGGGCGAGAAAGATTCTCGAAAGCATGAAGAAACTGTCATTGAGGATTACGTCATTCTCCACAGAATCATTGACTTGTATAGTGGAACTTATTCTCAAGAGTGCGATGAGACGAAGCACGAAGCCTAAAATGTAGGTCCCCACCGCAATGCAATCCAGTTTATTCCATCCGTCTGAGATGTACGTCGAGAATGTAATCCCAGACAAGGTAGCCTTAATTGAGAGAGAAAGGGAAAAATTTGCTAAGTGACCTCTTCAGTGTTTGCAAAGTTTTAATTGTTTTCATTTTCTGTAATTATCACCGGAAATTTTGTAGTAATTATTTTGGTTCTAAATATAATTATAATTGCAAAAATATGTTTTTATGTAATTATAACTTCATGATTTTTAAGGGTTGCGTATAAAAATAGGGTTTATTATATGGTCCCTGTTATCTATGGCTTTTGATATTAAGTGTTCTCTCAAAATCTCACAAATAAATCTATTTCTGTAGTAAATGTGTGTCTCGACTAAGTTGTAAGATTTAAAATAATCTCTGTAGATATAACTTAGGCATAGGTACACGATAAACGTTGGAGCAAACATTAAAAATTAAATCACGTGTCCGCTTTTAATCCCAGTACATATACTTATTAACTATCAATTAATACAATACTTTGGACATTTGGATACTATTTTAAAGTAGAGTGACAACAAAAACATTTCCGAACAGTATAAAAATCGAACTAGATCAAATAGTGCAGAGAGTGCCTCAAAGTAGTATAAGAGCTGAAATTGTGCTTCAAATCGATAGAAATTTTTTAATTTGAGCATGGCGGTCAGCAGTTCAATGATTAACATGATTCAATGGTAAATACGAGGGTGTTGGTAAGGGCCCATTTTTAGCTAACGAGATCCTATGTGGAATACTTAACAACTATTAATTACTATTTGTTTTAGTAGAAAAATGATTTGAATAACAAATGAATGAAACTTTAAAAATCATTGACATTTATACGGAACAATAATACAATAATTAATTCGGCGTGATATTAACATGGGAGTACATAAGCATCGATTTTTTTCAATTAATATCATCAATTATGAAGAGAAATCAAGCAAATATTGCAGAAAATAATTAATATAATATGTAATCAATAGTTGAATATTAAGCAGCAAAATCAAGCTCATTCTCTACTCAAATAAAATATTATAGTAAATGTATAATAGTAATTATAATAAATCATTTCCTATATCATAGTAACACAGTTCTTTGATAGCAAAAACAGTTGTACCGCAAATTGTTTCGCTTCGAATAAAACCGGTCTGAAATATCTTAAACAGTAATTATGTAAAAGGATTTGTTGATTTTTAGCAGGCAAACGCTTTGCAGTATAAAAACACAGATAGTTTAAATTGGTAGTGGATGTATATGGCAATAGCAATAATATTAACTGACAATAATTACACTATGATTCATGATTATGTCTGGTAGTGTAAAGAAACTTCTCCGTTTCAAAGAGAAGTTAAATATAAGGAGATGGTTGAATTTGAAAGCTGACAATGAATAATGGCACATAATATAAAGTCGAAGAAAACATCAATCAAAACGACAATTAAACTCTCAAAAGGAATTCCAAGAAATGTAGACATTGGACGATGAAAAGTTGTGATCGGAAACATTTACCGAAACATTATACCCCTGCAGCCCATGGTTTTGTTGATATTTGATTCATATCAGTTAAATAAAGCATTTTGTACATTAAACATTAAATCAAATATGTAAACAAAGATATATGCTAATTAGAAATAATAATGTATGCAGCAGAATATAATTGCATTTATAATTCTCCAATATGAACATCTTATCAGTATACATTATTTTATTGAATTAGAATTAATACAAATTCTGTATTATATATGAAACAGTTGAATATCGATGACCTTTTGAGACTGGATGAAAAATTTTGATCGCTAGATAAGCCATAGACTTCTCCGCATTAATCTTTTTCGATCGCACGACGTTGTCTGTATTGTCTGCAACGTATTTAAAATATAAATGTATCCTACTGATATCTACGCGACTGTCTTAACAGTTTTAAATGCAATTTTTTAAATATAATTTAGAATGTATATTATGACATATTTTAATATTCAGAGTAGCCAATGAGTAGTCCGACAGTTAGATGATTAGTCAACTTGTGAGCTGTATTTATGCGTACATCATTCATTCAATTACATTTTAGATATATAATGATGCAAAGTAGATTATAACAGTAGCAAAGAGTCTTTATTGCGTGGAACATTATTGGCATACTAGAAACGCTGCACGAGTAATTGACGCATATTGACTATACTATTATACACTATTTGGTGCATGGATTATTAGGAGACGATCTCGATCGCCGATTACAAATGTGTGAAATATTCCTTTCTCATTTTGAAGATGACGAGCAGACGAGAAAGATAATCTGGTCAGACGAGGCCAAATTTGTTTTGCTTGGTTCTATTAACAGACACAATTGCATTTATTACGACACAAGCAATCCATGTATCACTATTAAGTCACAACTCAAACAACTGGGTGTCACTGTTTGGAGTGCTATTTCCACTGAAGGTCTCATCGGTCCTTATTTCTTTGACGAAACAGTCAATGGAACAAATTAGCAATAGAATGGGCCAATTTTTCACCAGATTTTACGCCAATGAATTTTTTCCTGTGAGGCGCTATGAAGGATCAAGTTTACAGATGCAGACCTAGTAGTTTGGATGATCTTAAAACGGCCATCACTACACAGTTTAATGCTATTCATTGAAACAAGGAGTTATGTGCAAAAGTGTGTGAATCCGTTATTTCCTGTATGAATCTATGCATCGAACAAGAAGGTCGCCAGTTTGAACATTTATTATAATCATTTATTGATTGTTGTTTAAATACTGTCCTTAAATAAATACGTGTACTTGGACTAAAATTTGTACAGCTTACATTTATTATAATTATTTATTGTTAGTTTGTTGTTTAAATACTGTCGGACTACTTATTGGCCACCCTGTACAGATATATGTATAAATGTATATAAGTTCAGATGTTTACATCTTTTATTTACAAATTTTGTGAAATTTACAAAGTTATACAGTCGTTCCGAAATATACTAGAATGTCAACAATCAAACTGGTGTTTTAAAGTTCAATAACCTTTACGAACATTTGCATTTCAAAATTGATTACTTTTTACAAATAATTGGATAGTCGTTTCAAATTTCATCAGTATTTAACAACAGTTAGTTGGACAGGCATTTCAATTTTTTTTGCATTTTTCAAAAATTGGATAGTCGCTTCAAAGTTCATCATCATTTATCAGTAGTTTGAAAAACCATTTAATGTTCATTATCATATATAAACAATTGAACAGTTTTGAAATATACTACAATGTGTCAACAGTTGTTTGAAAGATCAATATCATTTGCTATTGACTGACTCAATATTGTAAATTAAGAAGTTGTTGGAACTGTCTTATGCATGTCTAACTAGAATTATGTATAACGAACTCCATTTGATATATTTAAAGTTGGTTAAAAAAATTATGGTTATACATATAGTGATGGTGATTACGTCAACCGATCTTATAAAATATCGCATAGTCTATACATAATAATATCATATTTAATTATAGAATTTTGCCAATCGCCGCATATTAAAATGCCAAACGTGTTTTGCTCTTTATGAAGCTCACCAGTGACATGCAGAGTATCGAACCGGGGCTATCACGATTACAGATATAACCGCTTGACCACTGGATCTCGGTCGATTAGTAAGTAAGATTCTAACCATTACGACAGGTTCGTACAATATAACGCACTGTAATCGTTACGCCCTCAGTTCGATACTCTGCAGGTCACTGATGAGCGCCATAAAGAGCAAAACGCGTCTGGCATTTGAGTATGCGGTGATTGACAAAATTATTTTATTAATATTATTCAGCCGATTAATTGTTAACTCAGGTGACCTGCGTTATTTAAGTGAGACATAATATGTCATGGCTAAACATGATTTTGTACTGGAACTGGAATATCACAGTTCTTCAGTAAAGTGATACAAAACAGTTTCCAAGATAGCTATTTCACTACAAAAAGCTACTTAAACATTTCGAATTTTAACAAAGAATAATTAATTTTAATATCAACCAAACTGTGTACAAACTGTGTGCAAACTGTCAACACACATAATGTCAAAATAATGAAACATCAATATAATATATTTCGTTAGTACTAACCAATTTCTATTACGTCTCATATTTGATATTTTTTTATATTACATATAGTAATAAAGATTATAATATTGGAATCATGATGTATAAATAAATCTTTAATTGAATAATCTCAAAATGATTATTAAAATGAAACTTATGAAATCATATGATATGATATTATATATATATATTATACACTATAATTATTGAAAAGAAACAAAGGCAAGCTAGCAAAAGCTCGACATTAGATAAACACTTGAGTGGTACATGATCGTTTATGTAGTAAACACTGGGGAGATTTTGCAGGCAGATAGAAAGTAGAGTACGTTTAAGTCAGACAACATCTGTATTACATTACCTGGGTGTACTTTTTATGGCGAAAGAAATAAGAAGAGAGGATAGTTAAGTATGAAATTGAACTTTTAGTTATAGTAAAAAGATACACAATAGATGTACAATATGCATCAATGGATAATTAATTTATATTTTAGATACAATTAAAATAAGTGTAAGAAAATTCTATTAGAAATGAACAAATACTTTTGTATTTTCATGAATATATTAAATATATCATATTTAAATTCAATATTCAAAGTGAATATTTAAATAATTATAATACGGGTTTTTATCTTGAAACGAGAATTAAAATTCGTGCAGTAGTGTGTATTATTGAATATGAAAGTTTGGTTTGGGGAAAATTGTACAACATTAACGTAGTCGAATTAATTCGAAAACGTTAATTAGTATGACTTTTAGAATATTTTTGTACTATTTTAATCAAATTCCTTTTAGGATAAATGCAGATATGATTCATGTTTCGGTCAATAATTGGATCAAATGAAATATATTACGACCAAGACGAAAGTTCCAATGTAGGTTAAATTGCATTAAATACTGCAATGGTGAAATTGAAAGTACCTGTTTAACTTCTTCGAGCAGAAGGGTGACAACCCAGACAATGACAATGATCTCAGCATACGAGAATCGTAGTCTAAAGTCGAAGAGTAGGAGATAGCTGAACATCCCGAGAAAGAAGATATAGGACACCTGGAGCGAAGAGACGAGAGGATTACCAATAGATAGAGGACAATGATGGTGGAGTAAAATTATAAGTTCAAACTTGAAATATGTTTTTACGATTGAATAGTTTACAAAAAGTATATTGCGTATATCACTTATCTGGTAAGAAATGAAAAGATTGAATTATTGGATGTTTCGTATAATCTACGTTAGTAATAAAACTGCTAAATACGAACAAATTTAAGCTTATATACAGGAAATACCAAAATACAGATTATATAACAGACAAACTTTTGCAGTACAAGTTTAGTTGTATGAAAAATAGAGAAAAATCAGACAAGGTATGCAACAGCAGTAGTGAAAAGTTAATATAAAATCAATGGAATATCATTTATATCTAATGGAATACTAGGCTATTAAAATACGCGACAAGATAAAATAATAAAAAAGATTACAAAAAGAAAAAATACACTGTATTAATGAGGTGGAAATTAGTATAACGGAAGGCACTATAAACGTGTCGAGAAGACGAAAAACTAATCCACACAACCTGAGTCCATTACTTATTAAAGGATCCCATTATTCGGAGAATTTCAGCGTATAAAAATAATTAAATTCTAGAAAAAACAATCTTTCAGGAGAAAATATGTTTCGTGTTTGAGACAGACAAATCTTTGCCTGGTAATTTCGCAATAAAAATAAAGCTTTTCGTAATAAGTAATTTAATAATTAAACGTTATCGTATACATGATTACCTACAACCAATGTAACGCCATCGATTTCTGACAAGCCGCCAGGTGAATTAGATCGAGAATTATTGAACATGTCAAACTATGATTCTCGCATGTCTTTAAGAACATGCTACATCATGGAAACCACTAATACTTTAAGTGGGTCATCGTTAAAAGCAAAGAAACCGCTCATGCCGTCTCTCATCAAAATATCAATTCATTAATCCGTTTTTAGGCAGATAATGAAATAGATGCGAATGTAAAATACTCCTAACCTTCCTGCGCGCTGATTAACTTGTTTTAAAATTAATGTCTTCCATTATATTATTTTCCATCACATTCTTTCTTTGGTATTGTAATCTGTTTTACTCTTTTATTGCGTATTGCGTGTTGCGTATTTTAATATCCAAGTAGTTCTTATAGTATTCTATTTATTTTAGAATAGATTAACTGTTAAATTGCGACTATTATACACCTTGTTTGCTTTTACTACATATTTTACACGTTCGACTAAACTTTTACTGCACAAATTTTCTATTATGTAATTATACGATTTTTTATTCCTGTATAAAAACTAAAATTTTATCATATTTTGTAGTTTTATTTTCTGACGAAATTATAATAATTCCATCACTTTATTTTTTACCTAATACGCCGCAATATTTATTATAATGAATTACTAGGTATGGTTGAACTTTAATTTATGTATATTTTAAATAATTAATCGAACAATAAAATTCGGTAAATAATTAATTTGATAACATTTTACTAAAATTGAAGATCTTTAAGAATTGCAGGATTTTTTGTGCTTTATAGTTCAAGCTCTGCGATTTTAAACAAAAGACGTGTACGCCCATATTTCCCACAATTTTTTAAAAGAGTTTAAAGGGTTTCTTAAATTATTATTTAAAATTTGGGTTTAATAATATTTATAGTTAATTATTTATATATATATATAATATACCAAATATAACTTTAGTTCTTCTAACTCACCGTATTATAGACAAAACGGACGACGGGTGCTAGATAAAAATCTTGAATCCTGCTAAAGAATTGTCCTATGGTAAGTTTGTCTGAACGTTGGACACTGAAAATAATAATAATAATAAAAGAAAACATAAATATTCCGCTTAGCTTTCGTCATCTATGAGAAAGCAATATGTTGGGTCTCATTGCTCATATATTTTAATTATCTTAATCATAAACAAACCTTTAAAAATATAATTATAGTAATATTGCCTTAAATATTTCATAAGATTTAATCCAAAATTATACATTAAAATAGTATGGCTCTTTAAAGTTACTACTTAAAAACATTTAGAAATAACATAACATTTATAAAAAGCTAAAAAAATAATTTATTTAAAACTATCAAAAAAATATACAGTAATACATTTATTATATTTAAATATTTGACATAATCGAAATAACTAATTTCAAAATTGGAAAACTGTATTGCTAATGTAAAGCTCAAACGTTAGTCATATGATTAAAGGAACAGCTATAACAATAAAAATAGAAAGAAGAGGTTCGTGTGAAATGCCTGCATTTCCAAAAAAAAAATAGGAAATAGGATTGATAGTATATGCGAGCATGTTGTGAATAAACAAGAAATATAAGAGAAACAGAGTTTATCTACAATATACATATATTTTATATGTATTAGTAAAACACAAATTGGTTTAAAAATAAATTATGGTATAAGATAAAAAAATGCTTTTAATAAATTGGAATAAGAAAGTTATTAAAATATCACCTCTAAGTATGTTTAAATTTTCATATAAAATAGTTAAAATTAAAAATTAAACCATTATATGAAATAAAAATAAAAGCAAATAATGCAAAAGAATAGTAAAGAGTGTAAATTTAATTAAACAATATTATGCGCCGCCTTCACTAATCAGTCGGTGAAGAATTGAAGCTTGAACTTTGGTATTCTAGTAGGATATTTTAAATTATATGTAGTTTATACTTTGATATATTTGATTGATGAAGTTTTTTTATATTAAGATGAATTTAAAATAGATACTTACTATAAAAAACGTTTGAGCTATAATTTGCCTTAAATTTTTATTAACAAGATATTATTCTCTACGAAATTTAAGCAAAACAACATTGCCAATAATTTTACCATAAGCAGGTAAATCTTTCTGACGAAATAAATGATTAGGATGAAATAAAAAAAGTATTCGATCCTCCTTTAAATCAGTTATATTTTGAGCCATTTCATATTTGAAATAGATATGACATTAACATATAATTAACTAGAAAATACATATATAGTAATAATAAAACTGTAAGGCTGTTTTTCTAAATAATCAAATAACAGTAGCAATGACAAAATTCAAAAGAATCAATTGTAGATTCAATTCTTTGCTGAGTAACATGAATTTTTCGCACAAATACTGGCGTCTGATTGAATGAATAGTCTTATTTAGTTCATGGAAATATTTATACATATTTCCGCATCCTGTGCTCTCTATAATATATATTTAATAGAGAATCAAAATAAAATAGAATGCCAATCAGATAAAACAAATTAATATTAAAAAGGTTAATAGACGTACTGAATGGTTTCAAGAGATTGAAGACGAAATGATAAACTTTTTACAATAATATTCTTTTAAAGTATTTAAGTATTGATTAGCGTGCGCGTATATTTTACCAGTAAATGTTTTGTAACACTTTTATCAATATTTAAAACTTATAACAAGATTTTTTGATTTTATAAGTTGACAGGCTTGCGCAGTAGTTAACTATTATATGATGCTGAAATGGGATGAATGGGACACTAAATAAAGTGAAAGAGCCACACAAAAGGAGACAGAATGAAGATAAAATACCACCCGGACCAAATGTTTTCATTTACACTGATTTTCTTTTGCTAAAAATAGAAAAGAGTTAAGAATGAAAGCAAATTTAAAAGCATTAATATTCCAATCGAATGAATTAGTTGCTCAGAAGAAAATACTAAATATATGATAATTTAAAAATAATATACACAAATGGTTGATAAGAAATAATCTGTATACAGTCATAAATAGTCAATAAATATATGATTGTTATAAAGTAAGCTCTAAAAATAAAAAAACTACTATAATTATAAAAATTAATTTTATAGAAGTAAAAAGTGTTAAGTGTTACAGAATCTAAATATAAATATTAGAAAAGAAGATATTGTAGATACAATCAATATGATATTCATTAAAAACGACGTCGACAAATAAAAATAACTATTAATAGAAAATTGATAGAAAAATCTAAGTTTAATTTATTTAATTTAAGTTGAACAATATTATTTTAGATATAGATATATAAAATCCTAAATATGAAACACACAATTGGACAAAATGAACTTGTACGCGCAGTTAATATTACTTTAAGAGAATTTGTAAGAGTATAATGCCAAAAGCTTTGGATTTGTAATTATCATAATGATTTAAAGACTAAAATAAAATCCTAATCCTAAGTATTTAGGATTATGTAGTGCGAAATTTTATGGAACTAAATGCCTCAAATTGTGAAGGCAATAATGCACAGCACCACAGAAACTTAATATATCAATTGACATCAACCAGTACATATTATATACATTAGTTGAGGGGAGATGAGCGGCACCTACTTTTCTTGTCCCGGGTAGAATTGAACATCATCTTCGGGTTCTGGAGCACCCATCTCGAGTACTGTGTTCTTAGCACCATCTTCCTTGTTTTGCTGTGTGCAAGAAAGACAGAGGAATGCACATTGACACAGGGTACTTAAAATGAATGTATCTTATCTGTTATATAAGATAGTTCACAAACAATCAGAGCTTTATTTAGTATTGTATACAGGGTGGAAATTCTTTATAAATCTTTTATCTAACTAGATAGAATAAATATTTTTATAAGAAACTTAATGACTATAATGTATTGCTACATTGGGTTTTTAGCCTTACATCTATCATTCACTAGTTGCTTAGTTTTAATTAGTTATTCAAAAATATATTAACTTGTTTTATAACTAATGAAAACAAGAGTAGGTGAAATAAATTATGTAAAACAATTATTAATATCTCCAAACAATTTATCTTTGAAACATACAAATTATTTGATTAAGTGTACAGAAGTATTTCAGAACAAAATTTCTTTAACGTTTTACAATTAAGTTTTAAAACACAAATTATTATTTTTCTAAAACATTACAATTAAGCCTTAATCAGTTATTCATAATATATAATTAATTTTAACATTTACAAAAGGAAACACACAAATGTAGCTAATAAAATATGCTGAGTAAGCATGCTAATCAATTTGATGAATCGCTAGTCCAGCATTTGGTGACTATAGTAAACTTTATGTATATAGTTATTACAACGGAAAGTGTTTGAGTTTTAAAATTGGGATATCAATGCAGGCTAATCGGAATATTTAAGTGTGAGGGGAAGGAAAAGCTTAAACTAGGTTTACTGTATAAATAAAATAGCATAAAGTTATACAAAATATTTTGTAAATAAAATGACAGTATATGTAAATAGTAAAATTATGGATAAATACGTATATATAATGAATACTTTGAGGAAATGATAACTCTATGTTTATCATCAAACACAGATAATTTGCAACAAAATTATAATAATTCTGTTTCAAAAAAGCACATTTAAAAAAATTAAACCTCTTTGCAAGTAAGATTAAAAATTAAATTTAAAAATAAATGGAATTGGTAATCAAGCATACATTCATAATTTAAATGGATTGTAGTATTTATTAATTTATAAATTCAGAAAATTAATAATACATTATTTTTATATACATTCTATTTTAATGCTACCAATGCGTATAATTTAATGAACACAAGAAGAACGATTATTTGTTATTACGATATATAACAGAGTTTAATAGTTTAATAAATGAATAGAATATTTTGAGTTTCACGCGTTTGATTCTTCACATAAAAGCATGGTTTAAAACGATTCTAGAAAAAATTGTTAATTTAATAAATTAAAGAATAATATCTACCTGCTACAACATTAACCTAATTTATAAAAAGGTGACAGTGTAGATACACGAAATGCAAAAAAAACGTGAGCAAAATGCATATATCATATGCTAATATTAAAGGACATAGGCAAATGAGTGCTGGTTAATTTATTATTGTTGTTAAAGGAAGCAATACAGTTTATTGCAAAAGCAGAGAAAATACAATCTGTTTAGTTTAGTACATAATATCACAGCTATATGAAATACTGAAACAAACCTGTGCTTCTAGGTGTCCCTTTATAGGGCCATGTTGAGGCTGAAAATGGGATAAAAATTCGAGCTACCTTGTTTATGATTTACATGTGAAACCGTTTTAATTGACACCACTCCAGACTGGAAAAGTCAAGATTCTGATGGATAATGAGTAATTGGTGTTCTATAACAATTAGTAATAATTTAAAAATAAATATAATATATATGTTTCTTCATAGTTGTGATGAAAAATCTATTAAACTTATCCAAAATTTTATAAGTGGTGATAGAATTGTGAGTGTACCAAATCAAATTGTTTCAATTAATACGTTTTATAACAAATTAATAGACAAATTAATAATGAGCCAAATATGACACATATAATGTTATTTTTGCTGTTTAGTGTTAGTATAATATTTGATACATCATTTCGGAAGTGTATAGGTACGAGCTAAAACAATAAACAATTTTAAGAAATGAAATTTAACATTTGCATAATGAAAATCAACTAACATAGTGAAAATATCAACTTCAGACATTAAGTAGATTTAGGTGAACATCTCTCCATAATAATAAGTAGTGGGAGAGTAGAGGAGGGGGATTCTTTATATTGAAACACTCCTCAATGTAGGTACTACTTCATTTAAACAATTTTTTTAAACAAATAAACAAAACTTCAATAAAAAGATATATTAGTGATAACATTATCTAATAATATACTAGTTCATGGATTACACACAATTACATACCTCGTTCAAAAATTTATTGTGTGTTTTCTAATTTAAGAAATAAAAATAGAAAAAATATCATAAACTATGTTTTACAGTATAAATATATATTACACCTTTAAAAAAGCATAAGCACGATAGAACATAATTAAATAGCATTTTGATTAAAATCTACATTAATTATATTATATAAGTAATACATAAAGTTATTTTATCTTATTCACTAAAATATGCTTCTCCAGGAAACTAACATCTATTTAAAGTCATTTTATTACCAATGTATTTCAAGGAATAAAGTTGATATACAAAGTACAGGATAGTTAAAATCACATTAAGTTTTGAAAACCATCATATCTATACAAACAAAATTTTATTTTTAATAAAAACTCCAAAAAAATTAAATAGATTTTTTCAGTGTGCATAACTTGATATTCAAAGATTACTATTTTGAAAAGTAGGTTTTATTGATTTCTATCTGAATATGTATCATTATTCCTTGTAAAGTAAACCCGTTTACAGTGCTAAATCAAACTTCATTGAGGAATATCAATCAAATTTATTCAAAATGGAAGCTTCTTAGAATTTATACAAAAATTTAGGTCACGATTTTTGTGTAAATTTATAACAATATAAATATTATTTACAAATTTTCAATTGTTGTATTATTCCCTTCTTTCTATATTTATTTTATTATGTTGTCATTTCGAGGCTTATTATTGGTGTTTCAATTAATGTTGACATTAGAAGTCTGCAAAAGAATATAAAAAACGTTCCTTTATCACAAAAAAAGATAAATACTTCAACAACTTGCTAGTAAGAAAACAGAACCTCTAAGTAAGTAGTCTGATGACCAAAAGTGCTAGAACTCACCATCATTTCCATGTCAGCACTGATCTGGAGATAGTCTTCTTCATTAAGTTTGAAGAGCATCACTTTTGGCAGCAGCAAGGGGAAAGTGACACCACTGAGAATCCCCACGAAAAACTGGCGAGAAAAAGGTTACATTCCGCTAATTTTTATAGCATATTCACTATATAAAGAGATCCTAATTAATGTTTCTATCATGATAATTACCAGCGGCCTAATATATAGTATCAATGTGACAAAAACAAAGTAGTATCGCATACATTTTGCAACAATACTGTGTAACTTTGTTTCTAGTTTTAGAATTTCATATTACGAGTTGTAGTAGTTTTTTTTAAATAGAATATTATGGATTTGCAATATACTAAATTAATTTTATTAAAGAATTTAGGAAACCATCAGTTAACTTGGACAGTATTTTCAAACCAAAATATTGACCGCAAATATAATATAATGAAAATTGTCTAATATGAATTTTACATATCGATGTCTCATGAACAATTAAATAAATAAAAATAGAATTAGATATTATATTTTTTCGAATTACTGAAAATGCTTACTAACGCGTAGAAAATCATTACAAAATTGTTGGTGGAATATGCAGTAATAATAGAGATATCTTCTAGAAAAAGTCTTTAATTAATTTGTTGTATTAACCCTATCTGAACCGGGGTCTTTTTC
>JAYRBW010086215.1:1546-22373 GCA_036023295.1 Invenusta paracnida
CAAAGAGGAGTAAATAGGCCTAAAATACACATATTACAAACACAGTTTAATAGTAGAACCTTTAATTACAAATAGGCTACAGATAGGTATACACAGGCCGCTATAGATAACACAGATACCCAAAGAGGAGTAAATAGGCCTAAAATACACATATTACAAACACAGTTTAATAGTAGAACCTTTAATTACAAATAGGCATATAATGCATGGCCATAGCACCCCTATACATTTCAAAATACTAGGGTGCTATGGCCATGTTTAGTTATTCAGAATAATAGCCTAACACAAACCAGTTAATGGATTATATGCTGATATTCTTAACAAACAATATGTATATTAAAAAAATTCATGGTAGTTTATGACTTACATCCAATAGTCATGAATTAAGAGGTAATGTGTATTTATATGCACAAAGTAAAAATGGCCGAAAAAATGAACTTATTTAAAAATTGCCAACTAAAGTATTTTGTACATTATTAAAACAAATTTATTTTATTTTATCAATATTTTTTCATAAAGCCTATTATATATGCTTCCAATATCTGTAATAAATTTTTTCATTTTATGTTTATATAAACAAATATAAAATAATATATGAAATATGGCCATATCACCCCTATGGCCATATCACCCCAGTCTACCCTACTTTAATATTTGTAATTTTAAATAAATATAGAATATTAAATGTTTTGTACATTATTCATATACCATGACCTTGAAAATTTACACTTTAAATACTTGCTGACCTATATTTTCTGAGTAATATTAATCTTTGTGATTATGTATGCATTAATTATTCATAATCTTTCTATATAAAATGGTAACTGGCTATAATATAACTTAGATAATTGAAAGTTTAATAATATTGTAATTTTATGTGGTAATAATAATAATAAATTTTAAAATATAAAGTAATTATAAAAAGGATACTATTTCAGTAAATATTAAAATTTGGTCCAGTGAAATAAAGTAGAATAGGGCAAGTTCAGAATGTTTTCATATTTTTAACTCTAAAAAAATTAATAGAGATGGGGCGAGTTTGGAAATGTGTAAGGGGCAAGTTTGCCTGGCCACCATAAGCATTTGAGTTTACTGAGAACCTCCTTCCACCAAACTTCAAATTGCCACAAGAAATCAACCCCTGGACCTTTCTCAGCTGGCCAAGGGGTATTGATCTTGGAAATGGAGCAATATTATTGGATCATTTGGCTCAAATCCTCCTTGTCCTGGGGCCAACCATACCTCAATGCATAAACAAGCATTTGGCTATCATCTTCTCCTCCTTGCTAAGTACTGTCTGTCCCTTGGTCTTCCTTCCATGAAGGCTTGTGAATTTGTCCTACAAGGTTGACTTTGGTATCTTATATTCTTTTGCTACTTCTAGTAAGCTGGCAGACCCATCCTTTAATGTATCAAGTACCTTTGCAATATCATCCTCACTATAATCTTTCACTGAAATTTTCTTCTTGTAGATGCAAACCATTTTTAAATCAAAATTCTGTTTTAAAAATAATATTCTCCACTAACTTATACATAAATTATTAAGATTATTTATTCTTTCACTTTGGTCTGTCTGGCTATATATCAGTGTTGGGCAATCTTGCAGAAGTCGGCCGTGAATTAAATTTTTTTCGGAAAATAAATAAAACAAAAAATAAATGTAATTACATTTATATATCGTAATTCAATCATAAAGGATAGTGAGATGCTTGATAATCATGGTGTGGTTGCAGCCGCCAGCTGCCGCTGCCTGGCTTTTAATATATGTATATAGCTACTTATTAATATATTCATTCATTATAATTAATGAATATATTAATAAGTAACTATATACATATATTAAAAGCCAGCGGCCACCAAGGCATCCGCAACCACACCACGATTATCAAGCATCTCACTATCCTTTACGCTATATAAATGTAATTACATTTATTTTTTGTTTTTATGTTTTATTTATTTTCAGAAAAAAAAAAATTTACGGCTGACTTCGGCAAGATTGCCGAGTTATTACAACATAACAATGGTTATGTAACCCAGCTTATACAGCTGCTAGACCACTATAAACTTTCAATTTTATTATAAGTATTATATTTCACATGAGAAAGTAATACTTTTTCGAACAATTTTGTGAAAGAATAATCCTTTAGAGTTTAGCAGCTTACACTTTATCTGCATATGGAATAAAATATGATGCTCCAGGAAAAGATATTGAAATTGTATTGATGTGCCCAAGTTGATTAGGTATAAAATAATTGAGACAAAAGCTCAAACAAGCTGCAGGAGTTTTATTAGTTTGTCATCATTTAGGAATTACTTTATGGTATAAGTATATATAATCATATTATATAGCACAAAAAGATTACATTTACAATTTAGCTCTCTTTAATTTCAATTTTTAAACACGATTACATAAATGATAGATATTATCAGTTTCAGAAATTATTATTATTTTATATGAGTCGTATGGTAGCATATTTTAAATTAAAATTTTATAATTCAAAATGACAAGAAGACAATTATAATCAGTGGAAGAAGTTCTTGATGAAATCAGATGCATTAGGTGATGAATCTTATAGAGATTCGGCAGAAGAGAATGAAGAAGTACAGCAACAATCCTTGAGTGATGAAGACGAAGCAGATCAAGTACAAGGTTGTACATGTCATTGTCATTTTTTATAGATAAAATACATCGATATATATAGTATTTTTCAGAGTATAAGCTGCACCTTTAATCTCATATTTTGAAATAAAAAGTGGGGGGGGGGGAAGTGCATCTTATACTCCAGACATAAAAAATGTAATTTTTTCACCAAAAATACTTATAAAAAATATGTAATTTATTGATAATAGATATGTTATGTACAAAACAATTGGGTGTAACTACATATATAATAAATTTGGTAGGTACTTGTATAGATAAGTGTGTAACTGTAAAAAGCTCCTAGCTATAGGTTATAAACATCATTGGCATATAGATAGCTGCATCATACTATATGTACCTATTTGGTATTATACCTAAATCACTGATTTTGGACTCTAATGGGGGGGGCTTTTACTCCAGAAAATACAGTATTTTAATACACTCTTTAATATTTTGTAAAGGAAAACATGTTTAGTATAAAGCATAGTTTTTATCTTTGTGGTATTCTGAAACATGTTTTCAATTAATATTTCATCAAATTCAACTTTAAATTAGTTGTTACCAATACCTAATATGCATTCCGAACTTTAAAAACGTAATATTTGAAAGCTCTGGCACCATTGTAAAACTGTAAGTTCAAAACGGTGGTATTTAGGTTTAAATTTAATACAATAAACTTCTTAAAATATATATAAAACGACTGAATATAATGACATAAAAATCATACATAAATATGTATAAAAACTACTCTTTAAATTAGTGAAAAAATCAATGTTCTATTTGCCATATTTTTTCTCAGCACCCTTCCAAAGTTAAATATTTTCGAACTCGCCCCACCCTACCTTACATATTTATTACACCAGATTCATTCAATATAATAGCAAATTGGAAGTTATTGTACATGACTAGTCCAGTGTAATAACCACTACCTTTTAATTATATAAAAATGATGAATATATTTAAATAATACAGTAAATATATATTCAAATCATTCATACATTTACTATTTACTACAATGTAAACAGGAACTTGATTTTGAACTATAGTATATATTATTATATTACTGTCAATACTAATAATAATAGTTTTTTTAAAGATAAAGTTATAGTGTTACTTTCATATAAGTATAATTAATTACATTGACATTAGAAATAAAAAAAAACCCATAAAAGATTAAATGAAGACATATTATTTTAATTTTTTTAGTTATAGTATAATTTTTAATTAATAATAATATATTTAATTTATAGTCATTCCTATTGTCAATAAAAAACTTAGGCTTAGCCAAAAATTTGCTATTAGTAGTTCTGTTATTAATTATCCTAAATTAATCAATTGTATAATATATTTATAATTTATATCCTATATCTTAAAAAGTAAGATTGTTAATAAACATACAATTTCAACAAATGGAGTAATCCTTTAAATAAATTGTTATTTATAATTATGAAATAATAACTTATATAAATATATGAAGACATTTGGTAACACTCACTTATTTATTTTGAATAAAGGCATATTAACCTACTTTTTTGTTATATTATTAAAATGGTTTTAATTAGTTACATTTCCTGATATACTTTATAAATTATTAATAAATATTTTTTATTAAATAATTTTTAATAATATAATTCTGTCACTACATTAAAACAGTAACTTATAATAATAGATGCAAATACTAATCTGAAATACCAAATCTACATTATATTCTGGAGAAAACTTTAAATTTAAAATGTCACTTACAATTTATTTTATTGTATGATATTGAGTAATTAAAGTCATTAATTTAAAATGTAAGTCTTATAAAAACTATTAGTTTATTATATTGCTTCAAAATAGTTTTCAATTAATTTTTAAACCATTATTAATGAAATAAAGAAATAAAGAGATATGTTATTTACTATATTCCTTTAATAGGTTGTATTTTGCAAATTTTAGCAATTTATTAAAAATATTAAAACAGAAATTTATTTTTAATTTTATTATTTTCATTCATATGACTTATTCAAACTGACAACCTATCAAGATAAAGTAATGCAGAACTCTTTTAAACGTTTTCTATACAAATAATTTGTATGCAGTATATTTGGCATACATATCATTGGTTTCTTGGAAGTCATATCAATGTTTTAATAAACAATTTTATGCAAACTTCTTTTTTTACAAAATTATTTATATTATTTAACAGTTTCATTTTAAAATAGCAATTTTCATTACAGTCATATATGTTAATAAAGTGTTATGCAGATATATTACTTAATTTTTCATTCTTATATTGTTGAATTATAAAAACGAAGAAAATATGTAAGTATTGTGTGCTAGTTTCAAAATAATTTATTCAAGATTATTATAATATAACTTTTAAATGGTTTAATTCATAAAACCATTCCCCTAACTACCTATTATTAACTATTCTCCAAGACTATTAAAACATGAATTCATTTTCAATAAATATAATTTGCTTTTGATTATCATTTTTGATAAATAACTTAAATTGTTATTAAAAAATGGAAAAATAGAATTTACACAAATTACATGTTTGTATTTTTTTAGATATAGTCAACAAAAAATTTGCTACAAAAATTCAAACATATCTTGGACCACTCTGAGTCTGACAAAATTCCAGAAAATAACATCATATAATTGACTATAGATAGAAAAATTATAATTTTAATAGACACAATAATAAACTACATGTATAAAAGACTCATTGACAATTATCCAAAAATTCACATATATCCTAATTATTAATTTAAATACCCCTATCAATTTTCTACTACATAATTATATCCAATTAAATTTGATTTCCTTTCTCAATAATATTCAGATTTCTTACTTATTAAAGTATAACTCTAGTATTAAAAAAAAAAAGTAACCATTCTTACACATTTGAAAAATATATAAAATATTATAAATCATGGACATATATTGGTGCTTTTATTTAGGGTGGAAGGTAATTGTCAGACCTAATTATATACCATTTAAAAAATACTCAACAGGCATATAACTATTTGTTATAGTCAAGAAATTATTATTTTTAAATAGTGGAAAAACATTAACATTTTGTTTTATAAGTATATTTTTAATTATAAATAAAAAGAATTTGTCTTAATATAATAATAATATATTATACAAAACTGAAAATATAGTAATGGTGTTATAATATGTGAAATAATTTTAAAATAAAAAATAATGTTTTTAGTTTTAATGAATATATTGTATGTAAATAAATATAATTACTGTTTTATTGTCTTATTATTTATATATTACAAAAAACTACATATCATTTCTACATGATAATATTAAAACATTCTTTTAGATATATAAAATTATATAATTATTATACTATTTTTTATGAATTTATGAGAGCTTCTAAATAAGCTACTGTGTAAATAGAATATGATAAATTAGGATTCTCTCCATCAGGCATTATATTTGTTTGGCTTTTCCAGCTTTTTCAAATACTATTGGTCATTATCATTGGTTAACTACTATGTACTATGTACTCCAGTGCACATGTATGCATCATGCCTTTTATTATCCGAAATATTTTTATTTGTTAATGTTTCTAAATATCTTTGTTATTACGATTTCAACAATGTGATTTTAAAATTTATTATAATTTTTCATTGCAAACTTAATTTATATTTTTGTAACTCAGCTTTGTATAATATGGTTTTTAATGCATCGATTTTATATTATCAATTAAAATAAAGATTTACTTCTTAGTAAGCTATTTAAAAATATAACTTCTACTTTCTATTTCAGATTCACAATGGGTAAGACAGTTAACATAGAGAAAACAACATTTGATTCAACCTTTTCATCATTAACAGGATTTACAAGTGGATTACTAATTGGACGGGTAAATAGAATTTGTTTTGTTAAATATAGAATAATATAAATAAATTTTGATATAAATGTTGTGATATAGATTTTATGGATAATATTTTTTTTGTAATTCGCCATTTGAAAATATTTAAAACGTCTAATATATTTTCGTAAATTAAATAGAATTTATTGGAACCATTGAAGGCCAAAACAGCTCACCAGACAGAAAGAAAAAAAAACAACAGAAAAAAGAAAGTATAACACAAAAGAAAGGTTTTTTTAAATAGCATCACATATAGCAGGAAAACCAACAAACCAGGATACACAAACTGCAAAGGAGACGAAATTCTATAGCTGAAAAAAAAGTAAATCTTCCTAAAAAAACTCAATAAATACTAGTCAAAAAGAAATCAATACCCAAAGTGAAGGAATAATGAAGGAATTCCTACAGGAAATGTTACATTTGAATGCTTAATTTGTTCTTAATGAAATATAAAACTTTATTTAATTTAGTCCAACCACTAGCATTATTTTTATGGTAAAATCTAGTCAACTCTATTTATAACATTTTTATTATTTGCTCCGTAATATTTTATATCAATTTATTTTCAAAATTAATTTATGCACATAAATAATATAATTAATTGTTGGATTAAAACTATTTTTTTCTAAATCGTAGGACACTGGTCAGGATTATGTAGAAATATATTTATAATAAGTCAAAATTAGTTTTCTATTATTTCGCTTGCTGAGATTTCTTTATTTCTCGCTCTGATTTTTACTTTAAACGAATTAATGTTAAATTTGTATATTGGCACATTATTCCTAATGATCTTTTTAAATGAAATCTATATTCAATGTTTATAACGTTTTATATAATAAGTTGGAAGATCCGTCTAATGTATATGTAAATACGGGTGCAGCAGTAATAAAATTATCTTCCAATTGATGTTATTGGCGTGTAGAATCTGTAATTTGCCAGTTACTTTAAATTAAAGTCAGTAACAGGTAATTTAACATGTATGGCGTAGAAATAATATATTTTAGGTTGAAATTTAAACGTAAGAAACTGACTTTAAGTAAACGAGAAATTCAGTTAAATAATTATAATTCAATGATTCAGGCCTCTATGTGCATTTGAGATGTGCTTGTTTTCTTTTTGCTTTGTGTCGTACTCGTTTTGTCTGATTTTTTTAATCCGCCGTTACTCTCTTCTCTTCCCTTCGACGTACTATGTAACGCAACGAATCAGTCAACAGATGAGGCAGACAATATCTTCCTACCAGTCGAAACCCCTGGAAAAACAGGTGAATCGGGAGCCATAGAACCACCAGCCACAGACTTAGATCAGGTGGATGATCGTTGGGTGGCCAATCACGCCAGAAATCTTGCCCGTATGCTTCCAGGGGGCTTCCAAATCTGCGGTTTCTACGCCTTCTGCCGGCACGACAGTCTCACAAAGCACCAGGCTCTCCTGAAGAAGGTATGTCTGTCTGTGGAGCTAATCGATGCATGTTCCCTTTCCAATAATAAGTTATATTAAACGAATAGGTTTTAATAACGAATCAACCGATGATGATAGTCATTTATTTGTAAATTTATTAAAGATTATAACTGACGTCATTAAAGCATAATTCTATTTTACTGAAGCCCAAATAATTTAATTGCTTAAAAAATTGTGCTTTAATTTTTTTAAATATAAATTCTTAAAGTATTTTTTTGTTTGCTTTAACTTTTTAATGCGAATTTTATAACGTAAATTTATGTTTAAGAAATGGAAGTATATAAGCAAAACTTTATACTACAAAAAGATAAACATAAATTTTGGTTTGCTATTTTCAAACGTTTTAATCTAAACACGAAAACTTCAATGACATTTTATTTAAGTTAAATAGAAAATACGTACAATTTTAAATTATTTTTGTCTTAATTTCACAACGTTATTAAACTTGTTTAATTTTATTAATAAAAATATTTGAAATTGAAACCTGGGCTTTTCTTTTTAATACAAATTTAAAGAAATATGCATTGATAAATGTCACATCGAGTTAATCATTTTTATATCCTGATGATCTTTTGCTTCTTTCCAGGTCTTGGTATCTCTTTATAAGAAAGAGGCATCCGCTAAGACAGAATTCACCGACTCCCCATTACCCGAAAAGCTATTGTTACTTATTGATCCACAGAGCAAAAAGTTTGTCCTTACTCCCTATTTTACTTGTCAATAAAAAGGCTGTCTACACAGTTTCTTATTTAAAATATATCTTGTTTGTATTCTTTTTTTCAGACTCCTTGCCAAAGTTTTGAACGCATCAAATGCTAGTGTGAGTTGCTCTTCCCTGTTTTCCTAAAAATATGATGAGCTTCTTTATTTTTCGTCTACCAGAATAATACTGGTTCAAATTATCTTTTTCATTGACATATTTGAAGTCACCTTATAGTTGCATTATTTATGCTTTGGCTTTTATTGTCTCCAAATTATGTTTCTATATATTTGCAGGACACCTTCCGTCCTGCTGATGCCAAACTTCGCCCAATTGTCAATCGATGGACGACAGTGAGGACCCAGGTCGTTGTTTCCCTGGATACCACATTGCCAGCGGAGCGGAAGAAGGAGAAAATCTTCAAAGAATTGCAGGTATATTAACATATTCATTCAAATAGTATGCACCTCTGTCGTGACTAGATCACCGTTTGGGCGATATTAGTTAATAATAAATTAAAATAATTTGCTTATGAATAAATAAAAACTAATAAATATATAATAGAAAGGGTCACTTTTGGTGAATTCTTGCATAATACACGAATATTTTGTTTTGTTCCATGAATTATATACGACTCAGAAATAAGTTCGCAAAAGTATATTATTATATAAAACATCGTTATATTTTTGTTAAATCTCAATTTGCTTTATCCTGTGTATTTTGTTTATTTAATATATTACAGGAGAGAATGTGGCAGCCACGTGATATATATAAGGTAGACTTGTTTAGATTTTTGCGTGTCTAACCACAGCTACCGGGAACATATATATAAAATTGCTAGAATCTAGAGAAGTTTACCTTATAATATATAATATAAAAATATTCCTTAATTATATTTAGGGTGAACTTTAATATAGTGGAAATAAATATTAGTGTTGTCTGTCACGATGATTATTTAAAATATATTTTTGTCATAATTTTCGTTTTAGTGTTACAAATTATATATATAATATATACACTGAATTCCATTGTTTTTAAGTTTTCTTTTTTAAATATCATTTGGGGTTGAAGATTGAGCAGTTCTATTTCTTGAATTGTGTGCTGGCAGAAGTTTATATCCCTAGTCTCTTGTTCCAGTTGAGTGTGGAACCCTTCATGCGTCGTCTAATGACCTCCTGTGAGATTTTGGTTAATGGAGATATTCGTGATGCCTCGGACCCTCTTTTCGACGACGCATCGAGCAAGGGAGATGCACTAGAAGAACCAATCCTTACTCTCTTTGGATCGGAGGTGAGGCGATTAAAATCCTCCCTTTGACCCTTGGATTTTGATAGAGTTTGTTGCAGTTCACGGTCCTTGCAGAGAAATTCAAAGCATTCCTGTTTGGTATATTTTGCAGTTGTTTAAGCTCATTGATCTGTTGTACATTATTTAGAATAGGATACTATTAATGCAGCAAATATACCTTTAGGGTTTATTGATTTCATTTTTGTATTAGTATTCTAGATTCTAATTAATTTATATCATCACCGTCTTCTATTTATATTTCTATAAAAGAGCGCTCCATTTCCTAAAATCTGTACACTTTGTTTATACAATATTTAAAATCATTGTTGTTGATTATTAGTTATAATTTTTTTTCTACTCAAAGTATCAAACGTTGGGGGTAGTGTTAATTAGTATCTCACATTTTGAGTAATTTATTTATAAACATATTTGTATAAAGATAGTAATATAATTAAATAATAATGGTTGTAATAATACTGTATATTATATATATACAATATTTATATACTTAAACTAAATTTAAACTAGAGATCAATAATGATTTTATGAAATTGAGTAATGTTATGTTTGAAAAGAAGTTTTTGTATATTTTAGTCTTTTTTTACTGTATATTGATAAAATTTTGATGTGAAAATAATGTGTAACACCTTGATACTTGGTGTTAAATTCTTGTTGCGTTAAAAAATAAACTCTAACTGTGTACTAATGATAGCATTTTTGGGCGAAAAGAAGGTTGTTTATATACTTGACAAGTTGAAATTTCAGCTTATTCAATAAACACACGAACTCTTCTTTCTTCCATAAATTAAAACTTGTTAAACACACGAGTGTATAGACATAAATAATACTTCACTATAAGAACGGATTATTCATGATATTTCACAGAAATATATAAAAATATGATTTCATAAAAAATATATTTAAGAAAGCGGCAAACATTTATTTTTTTATGATTTCTTTGACTTAAAGAAACACTAATAAATAAAAAACCGGTTTATCCGACAAAGAATGTTTCAGAAGTTTAAATTATATTTTGGGATACAAATTCTTGGAAGTGACAAGATTTGCCGTCATTTTTATCCCACGTTTTTAAGAGTACATCCCTGGTTTATATTTCTTTTTAGTTTCCTCATTTGACCGACTCTCCGGTAATTAGTCAAACTGATGACGATACTTCCACCGATGTCAATCACATGCGAGTCTTTGGAAAGATCCCCGGACTTGCTTTTGTGTCCTCAAAAGTGACGGTCGGAGATGCTTTTAAGGTGAGACAGCTTTCGACAGAATTTTCATTGAATCTATTTTATTACTTAAAATAATTATGTCTACATTGTCTGTATTCTTACTATTTTTGTATTCTGTACTCGTGTTAAAAGTTCTTTGTTTAAAATGTAATATTTCCTACTTAAATAATAATTTTTATTTATTTAACATTTTAAAGTTATACCTGTAGTCTGCTAATAAAATATGATTTAGTGGAAACTAACAGAACTAATAATTCTATTAAAATAAGTATTACCTTATTTTAAGCTTGTAAGTATTTTTGGGCTTACTTATATTATATCCTTTTCAGAAAGTCATTGCTTTTTTCTCCCTGTTTATGATTAAAAAGATCCATGTCAATATTATATTTCCAGGGAATGCTGTGAAGAGAAAGGGCTCTGAACATTTTAATATTTTGAATTAAACAACATTGCAACTAAACTTTAACATTTTTATGAATAAAGAATTAAATGTGTGCTTTATTCGTTTTCTTTATTTAAAGGGTATAATATACTCAATCTTTGCAATTATTTATCTAGAAATTTGTAAATACTAATAGAGATAATTTTCTTATTTAAATCATGTTACTTTTCGAATTTACTCTTCTATGCATCTTATCCGTTCAGGCAATTCGAGATGACATAGTTAGAAGCATTTACACGCGTCTTGAACTTCTCACAGAAGAGCTCCAAGTTACTGGCGGAGAACTTGAAGGTATGATCGTACGAAGGGATTATCTAAATATGATAATAATAGCAGCAGCATAATATGCTAATGGTGTTTTAATGCTTGTTCGCGTATCCATTAGAGTATTCGTTTTTATGCTTACTCTCCTCTTCATAATGGGGAAGAGTCCTTGTACGCTCTAATCAGTTTTCACAATCTTTGGGCTTCCATTCGCTTAATATTCTACTACCTGGGTTTAATGACCAAAATATCGATGTCGATTTTAATTCTAAAATCAATGCTGATAATATTTTGACTTCATTATAATAAATATCATTGTTTTTTTTGTTATTTAGCGAGCAAAACAAAATCTTGGTGTTTTATATTTGAAATTACGATGTTTAAATTTTAAATCGTTAATATATTAAAATGAGAAACAAATATATTCATATTGTAAAATATTATTCTGACTGATATTATTATATTAACAATCGAAAGTTTCTTTCATGACATTTAACTGAATTTGATTGAATGAATTAAAAAATACAATATTATACATAATATGAAACTTAAATGCACTATATTATAACATCTCAAATTCGTTATCTCTGGCTCTTACTAATTAAAAAGTTATTATATAGTTACAGTTAGTCACAGCTGTTATCGATAACATTGTCAGAATGCAAATATAGAAAACTAGTTTAATAATTAGAAATTATTTTTTCACAAACTTACTATATTTTTATTTGTGCAGTGTATTCCTAATAATATACCTTATAATGATAATAATTGTGGTATCTTAATTGGAATTTTTTTAGTAATGTTTTTGTTAAGTAATGTTTTTATCGTTTATGTGAGTAATTTAATTTAAATGGTAAACTTGTTTTTTCTACTCGTATGATTAGTTGTTATTTTTATCTTAGGATCTTGTAGCTCTTCGGTTCTATCGTGATTTATACATTTAATTGTTCTGAGAAAAAATGGTGCTATATAGGTTAAACTAAACGGCACTTATATAATCGCATTAAAGAACACAGATCTCTTAATCAATCTGCTATTTTTTCTTTTATGTAATTGTACATGTGTTTTAATGATTTTTCTATTCTGGATTCTACTATTTGTTAAGGATTGGAATCTCTTCACATAACATTGTCTAACCCTAATCGGGCATCTCTTTCGTTTTAAAACTGTATAAATATGTACAATAATGTATAGTGGTCTCACAAATTATGCTTTCCATATTATGATGCTGTTGGTTGCAACGAAACACGTTGCACTATTAATAAAATTATTTTTATTGAAATATATTTTATTATTCTGGTTTTACAATTTAATTAAATCCATCCACTGCCCAGTTATTATATTCCTGTGCCATACACGAATTGTCGTTATCATCCATTCTTTGCATCCACAACATTGTTATTGGTGTTATTCTATTGCTATCGATTGCTTAGCTTAAAAATGTAAGGTATAGAAAAAGCCAACCAAATCGCCCTCAAATTTTCCTAAAGTTTCGTATATTATAAGCTATTTTTAGATTGTGTCATAATAATAGCTGACTACATCGAAATTTATTCTTTATGATAATAATTAAATATAGTTTATCAGCTCAGACAAAAATCATAATCACCCAATTAGTAAATACGGTAACAATGTTTCGCAGGTTCTGGACAGTATTTCTTGACAGATAAATCAAATTTATATTTAGCGGTATCCAAAATAATATACTATTTTTTTTTCATAGGTTGTTACACTATTTGTACACTTAATAAATTTTCTATTAATATTGGATACTGCTAAATGTAAATAATATGTATCTGTCAAGGAATCTCTGCACATAAAATTCTATTCCTTTTAGTCTTAATCGTAATTTATTTTATTCTGACTCTTCTTACGTTTTAAAAGTGTATAATTCATTTCTGATCTTTATACACCAGTATATTAGGTTCAGTTTCTTATATTATAGCATCGTGTATAAATACACAAATTCTGTTTGCCTGATGATGCTATTGGTTCCAGCGAAACATATTGTACTACTAATAAATGCTATGTTTATTGACTTTATTGTAGTTCTGTAAAAGGAAAAGGGGTGTAAAAATGAAATGTGTTGATTACGAAACATTTTACCTCTAATTCTTGTATTATACTATGCATATCTTATTTGTTCTAAATTAAAATTGCGTTACTCTGCATAGCTATAATTGCTCACTACCAATGACCTCGACCAGTTAGCTAAGCTTATCCTCCTCACCTATCTTCCTGACAGTGCCCCGCATGCTGCTCCCTCAGCGCGTCCTCGTCGCCCTGCCAACGAGCCCCAGGCTCCCCCTCTCCGATTACAAGTTCTTCAGCGAGTCCTCCGAGGACGTGGTTGCCCGTGTCAACTATTTCTGCGCCCCGCCCGGCTCTGCTGCTCTCCAGGCTGCGGCCGCTAGCTCGGACTCTGACTCGGATGCCGGCTCCTCGGGAGCACGAAGCACGGGCCTCGTTGATCAGACCTGCCTCGATACTAATCTCGAAAAGGCTAACCAAGGTTCTCATTGCTTTGGATTTCAAGATATAATTTCAAAAATACTATCCACAAAAATGGATAAATACTCTATGAAAATATCGACATGAATTATATTAAGTTAAGTTATAAAGAAATTTGCGACAAGAAGAAATATGACATCAGTGTCAAAATCGTAAACAATCGAAAGATATTAGTAATTTTTAAATTAATATATATTGACACTAACATAAAAGTATTGATTAAATTTGAAAATTAGTGTGGCCTAATGTCAAAGTATTGGACAGTATTAATAAATATCAAAAATATTATAGTATTAGTATGACAATACACAATTTATCATTATTAAGGATCATTCTCCAATTTTCAACTAATATTATAACATTGTAGAGGTAGACTAAGACGAATAAGACCGCTTCGATGTTGCTATCGACTTTTTTTGGTAACCCGAGATTAAATCAGAAATTTGAGTAACATTTAAATATCTTCAAAATATATATCTCGGAACTAGGCTGTGCTTAATGTAAAACTTGTTTGAATATTTGTATTGTATATAATATTTAGATTTATGCGATACATATATATTTATGTTACTCTATAATACATACTATATTTTGGGTGCCAATAAATGTGTAATATAATTGTAATATATTCTACTACCAATAATGATATAAACATTATGCAATATTTAGAGAATTATAGTATTATACCGCAATAGAAAGTACGAGCACCTCGTATTAAACACAACGACTATTATGCTGGTAATTGCTGTAGGCAATTTGTTAGTCAAACAGAATTCTTGATACGTGCTATTTTTATAATATTTGCATCATACGGTCAACACAAATTACTGTTTACACACGTGATATTGATTATTCTGGTCCGTATATCACCAACTAGTTATAATTTTCTAACAACTTCTATACATTTATTATTTATCTTCTGTTTTGTACATATTCCTTGTCTGTGTATTCAATTACATGCGTATGTCTATACCTCATGTATATATTCATTGCTTACAGATGTACTGGACGACGAACTGTCTGATGCCGATGTTATTGAAGAAATTGAACAAGTTACACAAAGCGTTACTGAAAGTGTGTATCATATTTTGTTCTTTAAAACTAAATGGATGTTATTATACTTTATAGTCTGTGTCATTTGTTAACTAATTTATATAGATAAATATTGTATCAGTCTGTACGATTTTAGGTGAATAAATTATAACAAATATATTAATTATATCTTTTAATGATTTTCTAAAAGCCAATGATGTTCAATTAAGATTTTTTTCTATCCTCTATTTCTTTCTCTTCAGAAAGAAAGGTTGTGGTGATGATCCTAGCTTTCATCATTGCAATGGCCTCGGGGCTCATTGCCTTCCTGGTTATATGGCCTACTCTAGAAGAGGAAGGTGGCCATTCAGAAAGTCACACTGAACTCTGAACTGTTAAACTGTACTGTTTGTCAAATTCGGACTGTGCGTGGCTCGTGTTGCCTACCTGTAAGAGATTGATAAACTACCTAACATTCAAGTTATAGACTGAAACCATGATTTTCACCCTGCTGACGTGCTACATCCACGATGTTTCCTGTGTCAGCATTGATTTATGAA
Source organism: Invenusta paracnida (assembly GCA_036023295.1). Lineage (NCBI taxonomy): Eukaryota > Metazoa > Platyhelminthes > Proseriata > Coelogynoporidae > Invenusta > Invenusta paracnida. The sequence continues at coordinate 17,563 of JAYRBW010086215.1, forward strand.
GATATTTCATGAACAACTATTACAGTACACGTTCCTTTATTATTTTGTAAACGATTGATGGCAGTGACACACTAGGAGTGAATCAATATTCCAGGCTACACGCCTAGCACAAACAGTATCAATTTTACTTATAATTTGGTCGCTTTAAAAAATTTAAAAAGTATTGAGTTTTTTTCTTAAAAATAAATATTAAAAAGTTTTTTGTTATTGCCAGTTAAACCGTGAAGTTTATTGAGAAAAAAATACTTCTTTGATTAATCAATTTGAAGTTTCAGATTTTCCCAAGAATATTAATTTACTACTAGTGTCTTGTTATAGTTTTGTGTTATGCAGATTTAAAATTTTAATATGTATTTATAGCAGTGCTTATTTGCTACTGACCGGTGACGCAATTCTTATTGCCATTTACGATTGTCATAGGTGCCGTTGTTGTATGGTATTGTAGACCATAGGTTTGCTTGTGGTTATATTGTACAATGCGCTTTGATTTATTTATTCTGTTGCTTATTGATTCTTTTTTTTGAAAATTATATTCTTCTATTTACTGGTTCCATGGTTCTCCCTTTTCAAAAGGTTTATAATGAAATATGTGCCAACATAAATATAAAAATGCAAGATGTAAAATAGATTTTTTCTTTTGAACTTTTGAACTTTTACATTGTTTATTTACATTTTATATATAAAACAAAAATTGCATTCCAGAAATACATACATGCTTTACTTTTCGTGTATACATATGTGCAATATTGGACAACAATGTTTAATGATTAAGTTAAGTGTATATTTACTTTTTGAAAAATGTTTTTAGTAAAAATATGATCTATTTTAACATTGATATTTCATTGTTTGTCGTTTTATTTCCCATTTTAGGATTTGTAATTGATACATAGTTTCTGTCTCTCTTCATTAACGAATATTTAGCATACTTCAAGCAAAAAGTTTAGGTGTACAAGTTTTTTCAAGCTGAAAATGTTGTTTAGTGTCTTCTATGATTACCTATGTGAGCAAAGACCCGTCACATCTTGTATAGTTTGAAGACCTAAACGTGTACATACGCATGTATTATATGTATACCTATAAATTGCGGCTTAACTAAGGATTGGCTATACATTGTAATATCCCGTCCCATCATTCTAAATGTATTTTATATTTATGCGTATTCATGTTATATAATATGTACAGTTGATGTACACGTTTGCCATTTATTTACAAATGCAGTTTATTGGATAGTAACTCTTCTCTTTTTATGTATAATATATTTTCCTTTATTGAATGGTTTGTTTCATTTGTATAAATATGTTGCAACTATTATTTATAGGAATTATATTTAGGAATTACCATTTGTAGAAACGGTATCTTATTTATTTCGACGTAATTTAACGTACAAATATCTGTTGGGTATTTTCGTTTATTATTACTTCGTTATTCACAATTGCTTTACTTTATTGATATAGTTTAAATCAGAGTATTTCTATCATACATATATTTATGTTTATTAATTATTTACTGATATTACTTTTTGAAGCAAGTTATAGGGCAATGATATTTTATAACTTAATTTGTTTATGTTTAGTTTTTTTAGGCTTAATAACTTTGGACTACTTTAAACCTTCTTTTTAACTCATAAATATTACGTACTTATCTATTTATTTGCACTCAGGTGATTTTGTACTTTATTAAACAATATATAAATGAACTAAAATACTAATTATTCAAACTTAACTTGTTTTGGATATCTGTATTGTATTAGCCGTATAACGTCATTCCTTTGCCAAATTTATTTTTAGTAATTTTTTAAGGAATATTTATATAGATTTGACAATATTTTTTATTGTAACATTGTGTGAATCACCTCTTTTAAACACTTACTAGTCAAATATGAAGTTATTAAATTGTACTTAATAATTATGAATGAGTTTATGCATAGACACGAGTAATTTTGGACAATCGATTAGAAAATAATGTTTGTTCTCACCTGGAAAATCAGATGACTCTAATATTAAACAATTTGGTATAAAATATAATTTATAATAACACATAGACGAATTTCAACATCATATTGTCCATTTTCAGTCATGTTTATTCGTCTATGCCGTCTACCAATGAAGTGCACCTGGCTAATTCGACTGTTTCACTCTCTGCTGAGTCTTGGAGTACTCCTTTCTCTCCTTCTACACGAATCTTGTAAGCCTTGACTTGATTTCCATCTTTGTTCTCTTCTTATTTCTACTAAACTCTATACCCACAATAAAGGATTTATGGCCCCTTCCGTATTTCTGCTGTGATTTTTAAATGAACTAGTGGAACAATAGAATTATCCTGGAAGCTTATTATATACAAGCTTCCAGGATTATTCCTAAAAAAGCTTACTTATTTTAGTGCTAAATTCACTTCTATTGTGCACCTAAAAAGCTGGTCATGTGACCATGGAAAAAAAGTTTTGGTCAAAATCATGTAATCATTCTTTACTAAAATGAACATTTTTATTGTATACTAATGAAGTACAACATACATTTTAAAAAATTTACAGAAACGAATTAATCTGAATTATTTTGTTATATATTTTTTATTAAAGTATTTTCACAATATTTTCAACCAAAAAATTATTATAATAAATTGCTTTTAATAGTGAGTAAAATTTAGCAAATATTTGTCAGATTAATTAATATGTTTATTTAAAGGCTTAATATATATACATATATCCTGTTTTATAGGTATAGGAACTTTTCTATTCTTGTACGTGCTAACCATTATTTACTAAATAAACGACTAAAATAGACTGAATCATGCAATTTATTGAAGTATTGTTTTCTCGTAAATTATTGAAGGTTTTTTTTTAATTATCTCTAAATATTAATAGTTAACTAATATTGTAGGACAGCTCATATTCCCGTTGATCGACCACTGTATCTTGTATATAATATAATGTTTCATTTAAACTCTCTGTTTTTATACAATTTGCTTTTATTTTAAACTATATATCAAACATTTATTTCAGACTTGCGGTCTATGTTGATTGACAAGAAGGATTTAGTTCAAGCAATTTTCTACCTGATCCTATTCTTTAGCGCGTTGGTGCTCTATTTTTTGGCCAGTTTAATGGAACCTGGATACCTTCCTAAAGAAAAGGTAATTTTCTCTTCAGTTACTCTTTTGTGCAATTGTCAGTGTCAAAATGTCATAAATATAGATAAATAGGTGTTTTCTACATATTATGATAATATTAATAACTATTTTTGCATACAATAAAATGCATAAAATATAATATGCACCAATTTCTATAAAACTAATAAATTATCACTCTAATGTTCACTACAATCAAATTATTGTTCGTAATATTAAAATCGATTAAAATATTTTGATAATTTCTAAAATATTTTTTTTGTCATTTATAAATAATTGATGTGTTTAATCATATAGTTGTGAAAAATTAAACAATTATTACCATATTTAAATATACATATTTTTCTAGACTTTAATTTTATAAATAAAAACTAATTGAAATTCATTTGCTACAGCACCTATATTTTGTTAATTGATATATTGAAGAATATTAAGAATATACGCGTATAATAAATATGGAATATCAAGAAAAACATTATTTTATAAATAATTGTTTTGTTTTGTGATATAATATGCACTTTTAATATTCTTTTATATATCAGTTAATTTACATTATGAAAAATACAGTTGACATACTGTTTGTAATAATAAAGGATGCAGGTACGTAGATTAGACGACATTTAAGAGTAATCTATTTGTTTTTTCTACCAATAAGGGATCCAAATTCAATAACTTAAATAAAATATAGTTAACAACAAAACTAATTTTAAAAATACGTATGTAATATATATTTCAAGTAATTTCAAAACCTGTTTTTTTTTTTCATTTAAAATTCCGCAGTCTAAGAATGATGATCAAATTCTGATTAAAATATCTGATATAGTTGTCCCTAGTAGTGCTAATAAATGCTTGAATATGCCTTCAAGAATTATACTTGCTGGCATAGAACAACCTACATGCATGCACGTCTCGACGAGGAGATCTGTGTTTAGTAGGCTCACATGACAACCACCCCCTCTCCTACCCGTATCAGCCGGGCAAGGCAGCCTACGAGACCTCCGATGAAGAGGGAGACATCGCAGACGGTTCACGATGCACCGATCGAACAAAGATGCTGAGTCAGCATAACGGGGGCTCCTCGACCAATCTTCAGCTGCGATTCTGTCGTGAATGTCTTGTCGAGGTTAGACTTTCTCCTCTTATGCGCGTACTCTTATGGGGATAGTGTTTCAGACTAGTTGTTGTAATTGAACGCACCTTGCGATCTTGTAACAGCTGACGAGGCAGTCAGACAGACTCGCAGGCTGAAAGTCATGCCTGTTACTATTGATTTTCATCTTAACTTGGTTGGTTTTGTTTATTCATTATACTCGTATTTATTATTTAGTATGCTTGTTGATGTTTTAAAATGAAAGGAATATAACAGCGAAATTTTTTCAAACTAAATTTTAGGCAGTATTGAAATGAACAAATCTTAATTTTATTATTCAAAATTTAACAATTATTTTGTGTATTTTTAAAATCATTATAGTTCTTTTTAACACGTTGTAGGATAAAGTTTTAAAATCGCGTGCAATTTTTAAAAACATTGTTGGAGGCTATTTCATAATGTAAATAAAAGTGGTTATTTCTGACTACACACTTCATATTTGAATAGGAAATATAAATGCAGATATCTAGACCTATGGCAATAGGTCGTTAGCTAGTAAAGCTAAGCGAACTATGTAGTAGGTAATATAGGATAGTTG
>JAYRBW010086226.1:0-22373 GCA_036023295.1 Invenusta paracnida
AACTATCCTATATTACCTACTACATAGTTCGCTTAGCTTTACTAGCTAACGACCTATTGCCATAGGTCTAGATTTCACCATATATAATTGATATCTTGATAAGATTTTAAAATATGAATCATACAAATATTATTGATAGTGACTGTTCTAGGATTTCTACTCTATGCAATATAGTTATGGAAAAATAAATATTACTGTTTAAAATATTAATACTGGTATTATTACTTCCATATATTTGGAAACTTAATGTTAGTCTTCCTTTTTACAATTGTATTGAATATGAATCTATAATGTTCTCAACATAAGCATGTGAGGCTATTTGCACAGTAAACTATATATTGACTGTTAATATAGTCCTATTTGTCATAAACACCAATACATCTGGGCCTATTTGCTGTAAATGACATATCATCTCTTGTTCTATTTGCCATAAGTGCCAATACACCTGGATCTATTTGCTTTAAATCCATTTAACTTATAATAATAGTAAACTATTAATTACAATCACAAATATTTTTACATAATGCCATACAATAGGATGTTTTCTATAAGATATCCAAATTTCTAATTGGAAAGTGTTGTATTATAGTATTCTCTCTTACATCACAAAGTTTGAGAAACTGGATCTAATATTGCTTTTCTGCTTTCCTGAAAAATGTACAATTGGCATTTTTAGCAAATAGATCTTGTAGTGGTGATATATAATATTAATAATAGTTTCAATAAAATAAATTTGTATGCATATATATTATTATTTAATTATTAAGTTTAAGACAACATTTTTACAATAGTACAATCAATCTCCACAATAAAATAGATAAAAACAAAAAAAGAGTTGTTAAACACACAAAAATATGTTTATAATAATAGACAATTTGGACCCAATTATAATATTTATTGAAATGTAAACATTAGTACTCAAGTGATTCATTAAATTTAATAAACATTTGATTTCTAACCATGAACAAATATTATTCCAAGATTGTACACTTACTAGTTAGTGCAATTGTTGAATATAACTTTTATAGTCCGGTAATATTAGTAAAATGCTCAGATGTTTCAAGGTATATGTGGTATGACACTGTTTGTTTATTTATAAATAATCTACTTGTGCAATGAAAAGTTTATAATTGATAAACATAAATTCTTGGACATACATTTGTAATATATGATAAGTATATATTTAGTGATGTATTTCAGTAGTTTATTTTCTGAATTTGGTGCATATATATCTATATTAAAATATTTTTGTATAATTTATAATTTACTATCATATTGTGTATGTTTTCTATTCAGTTCAATTGCTGTTGTTTCACAGTTATATCAATGATTTTTTATCAGTTATTTATAACACCTATTTTATGGACAATAAATTGGAAATTCTTATCAACAACAAAAATTCAATTAAAATTAGAAAAATTCAGTCTTAGCTGGGATAATATTTTTTTACAGAATGTATGATAGCCCAAAAATTAATCAATTTATTCTATAAACAAATTCTTTACAATTGCGCTATAATCTAATTTGTATTTTTAATAGTAATAGTTTACAGAGTCATCAAACCTTTAGTTTTGTTCAGCTTGTAATCTTCATTTAAATAAATAGCATATACATATATGAGTTACACATAAAGCTAAGAAAAGGGGTCATTCCAGGTTGTTCTACTGTATATAAAATACTTGCATTTAACTTAACACTTTTTAAAAGACAGCAATTGCATTGAATTTAAAAATTATTCTATATTTGTCTTTTTCTAGTTAGGTGACATTGTTGGTCTGTAAATGTCCCACAATAATGACAGTAATAACTGTGGTGGACAAACGCCCCTGGGTCAGTTGGTTGGTCACATGACATCTGATCATTCTAAAGGCCGTGGTGCAACAAATTATGTAAGTGTTTTGACAAACATATATACATATTAGTACTTTGATAGAATCATTAATATACTATTTATTAATTGTCATTACTCAGATTTTTGTTTTAAACATTTACATGATAAAAATTAATTTATTGTAGAATTTTTTCTTATAGTGTAGTTATCTAATCATTCTAAATTAGAGGTAATTGATTTAGTTTTTTATTATTCTAATTGCAGCATCTAAAATGTTACTTATTGTGTCAACAGATTAAATTTGAATTTTCATAATTATTAACCAATAATTTTGTAGGTTTGTTTGTTTGTCCTGCATACTCGATTTTATAATTACATTCGTTTCAAATGTATAAACTATTTGTTAATATAATACATTGTTTCATATTAAAATTTGTTTTCTTCAAAGTTTAAATAAATGTTTCAAATTTGTCTAATACGATGTACAGGTATACATGAAATGCGTAGGAACTCAAATGTCATGTTTTGCGTTATATGTATTTTGAAAAATATACTTTCAATTTTCGACAGTTTGACTGTATTCATATATATTATACTAATTCTTTATACGAACATAGTTTGTAGTATAGAGCAGAATATGCTTTTAAAGTGTCTTATTCTTTCCAACTTGCTTTCTTTTTCACTTATTTGCGTTTATATTTATCCTTATAACTTAGCCAGTACTTTGCCTAAGACTGTGACCTTATACTCTTCACATTTTGCACTGCGTATTTCAGTCAACTGCGCCTGAACAAGCCTACAGAACAGACACCTTCCATATGGGAACACTTCTTCAAGATGTAAAGGCCATGTCTGGAGGTGAGCCTCACTTTCTCACCTTACTTTTTGTTATTTTTACTCCAACATTTTGATTAGTTATCAGAAACGTTATTGCAGTCATTTAAAGAAGTTCTATGTAATCTTATACTAATATTTTATATCGTTAGTAATGTATATTTCTACAATGTATTAAGCGACCAAAACTGTTTATCTTTTAGTAAGTTTTGGGGAAGAAAGCTGGGTTAGTTCTTTGTATTGTGTACTAATTTATTTGTGCGCACGGGAACATGTACAAAGAAGCATTTTAAGTAAAGGCACGAGTGAAATTTACATCTAATCTATTAAACAGTACATGCTTTGTGATTTTTTGAATGTTTCTTGATTGTTCTACTTATACTGAATTTATATTTGTCTGTTCGTTTCATGATTATTCTGCTTATTTTAATGTATTTTAAAAGATATGTGATTACTGATTAAACTTTTGACTTATGGTAAATATTTGAATCCTTCGATTATTAGACTGCTGAAATTTTACGCGTAATATATCGTCTGTAAACGTGCATTCTTTGGAATCCTATCGCGTGTGAAATATGTATCTACTAAGTTTAGATTATGGTTTGGGTTTTTTTCCATTGAGCTATTTTAATACACGCACATTCTTCAATCGTATAGTAATGCAACAGTAGTGACGTATTAATTTTCATTTTGTAATAAAAAAGAAAGTGTTAAACAATTTTTGAATGAATATACTAAAACATCCAAAATTATGCAAATAATTAATGATGCTTTCTAATTACTGAAACAAATTAAGACTGTTTTGCGTTGATAGCTGTGTACTAGTTAATTGTCCTGTTTTCTATCGTATTTTAATAACAATTTTGACTGGTCTTTTGTATTATATCTCTTTATTTAACCATTAAAAAAAGAATTATAAAATCAGAAATACTAGCGACATCTTACGTGTACTGCAATACACATCCTCAGGATAATAAATTAATATTACATTATACAGGCATACATATATAGAAAGATAATAAATAGTGATTGCAGTTATCATTGCAGTTAGACATAGGCAGGTATACATGTATTATGCGAATACAATTAAAACATTTGTCAGAAAAATGAATTATGAGAATTTATTAATATTAATTTACTATGTATGAAAATACGAATTACAATACACGAAACATGTCGCTATTATTTCTATTTCTATGATTATACATAACTCAAACAACTAATAAAGTCATTATTTAAAGTTGTCATAGTTTTAAATAGAATTATTGTACTATTTATGTTTATATAATCTTCTTTATTTAGTCTGTAAATATTATTTTCATCGAGGTTTTAAGTTGCATGTCCGATAAATTGGGGATAAAATTGAAATTTAGTAAATCAAAATTGTATGAAAATCAAAGAAAATATTTAGATTATTATAGTGTGCAAACAGGAACAGTTGATGGAGTTAGTTAAAAATATAATGTGTCAAGGATCTAAAGAAACTCTATATAAGAAGGCTTTCATTTTAAAGGGTTTATGTATGGTTCGCTTTAATCTAGTTTGACATCAATATTGACATCATTGTTGACTAACTAGAAACATAGAAAAAATCGATAAAATAATGACACACATGCTTTTCTATTAAACTTTCTAATATTTGTATATCTAGTAGAATAATTCACATTTAGTAAGTGTGTAATATATCTAATTATTTATTGGCTACAACTGATTTGAATTATGTCAGAATAATATTGGTAAACTATTTAAATTGTCTTCTATAATTCAGAAGGGCCAGGCTCCTGGGCTCTCGAAATGCGACAATCAGCTTCAGTTTCGGCCTCCATGGCAACCGGAGGAGAAGCCGCGCTCTGGGCCAATCAATTCCTGACACGTCATCAGCCCACTATGGTCTCATCGTCATCTGCCTCTCCTGGCGCCCTCCAGTCCTATAACAACCCTCTCCTTCATCATCGGCACCACGCTCCCGCGTTGGTTGGTATGACAACGACAAGTGTGAGCTGGGCGGGGCCGTTGTTGGATCAGCATCACGACCGTATGGTGTAAGTCGAGCATGGTAGCCGAATGAGCTGTTAGGATGAGCGTTAGTTCTTTGTAACTCTAATAATTTCTTGCGAAAGCTTCAAGGAACGAAGTATTACCATTTTATATTTCATATTACCAAAGTAGTATTTTCTATTGCTTCGAGTATAATTATACATACATAATATATTATGTAGTTTATTTTGGATTCATTTAGCTAATATTGATATGTTATTTATATATAATATATTGCTTACATGGTACTATACATGATATTAGTCAAGCAAACATTCTGTGTCTGTTATTTTTTGCTCATTTACGTGATTTTGAGTATATTCACTTCGAGAATATGATCCATAGACTATTAAAAGATAGAGTTTTACCTCTTTTTAGTTATGAAAACAGTTGGATGGTACTATTTTCTTACCATAAATATTTGGTGAATTATTGCTTTGAAAATAATATCCGCGATTTTAGTAAGTGTTGTATACAACTTTTAGTATGAATGAACTATTATTACACATTATTTAAACTTCTGATCTGTTAAAATTGCGTTAAAACATCTCGATAGTTTGATTTTAAAGTATATAAAAATCTAAATATTTAGTACAGCTTATTTCTTGTTCATGTATGCAAAATTCAATGAATTACAGCGATTTTCTATCAGGATCAAAATGGACAACATGATGCACATGATAGAATTGAAACTGTATATTTTTACTCTGATGTTATCTACTTATTACTAACAAGCAAATATTAAACTATTAATAACGTTATTATTTTTAATCCAAATTACATTAATTTTCCTCAGGCTAATTTAACTCCCATAAATCAATTTAAGCAATTATAACTGAAGACATCAATAATAACCCTCATCAAGAATTTATCGAATTCCCTTGAATGTCCAAATCAATTATTGTTATTTACAAATTTAAATTATTATAAATATAAACTGTAGTATTTCGAGGGATCAATACATTTTATTTGACGATTTCCGAAGTTTTTTGTAGTCCATCACAGATTTTCAAATACCATATTTCTTTCATAGGTATAATATATATAAATCATTATAACTCTTATTTTTTTTACTTTTTTCATGAAGAGAAAGATTGTTTTTACTTCGTAGCAATGATCATACATTCTATTGGTACTGACATTAGTATGTAAGCTACAATCTGTGGCTGAGCTCTGTCTTCTTGCACAACACAATAATTTAATTAACATAATACTTAAACACACTGTTGTACATCTTTATTTTGAATTTCCAAATATTTATTATACGTATTCCTATTTATACAGTGCCTGTCGCAAATTTGAATTCTTATATCCTACTTTAAATGAATTAATTGTTTTTAATTAGTTTTAAACAAAAAAGGATATCTATTGGATGAAAACATAAGCTAAAGAAAAGAATAGATTGCGTTTAGGTACCTGCCTTAATAAAACTTTAACGAGTCAACATTAGCCAATCAAAATTGTCAAACGATAAAAATCTACTTGTATAAGAAGGAGTTAGCAAATAAGGGAATTCCATATTATGTAGTTAATATGCTGTAAACTGTTTAAATGCATATTTAAAAAGCTTTACGAATTATAAGTAATGCTTTTATCACCTACATATTTTTATTCCGTTATATTATTTAATGAAATTCTTTGGATACCTATATTCGATTTTATTAGATTGCTTTTATCACCTACATTTATTCCGTTATATTGTTTAATTGAATTCTTTGTATACTTATATTCAATTTTATTGGATTCATACTAAAAGCAACATGTCTCAGTGTAAGTGGGGTCTATGTAATAGCAATTCACGATTACACAGGGATAGGAAATTCATTCCATTTCCAAAGCCATGTAAATTCTTTCGCTGTGAATTAAATGACCCTACCATTGTTAAACACGATTAGCAAGAATGCAATAGATGTAACAAAGCGTTAAAATGGATTACAGCTTGTAATATTCAGAATTTCAGTTTACAAAATATAACTAAAAATTGTTATGTATGTGATCTCCACTTTCACGCTGGAAAACCTACTGAAAGATACCCTCATCCTATTAATGTTGGAAACTACGGCAGTTTTCAGAAAGCTACACCTGTGAGAAAACCACTACCCAAACGAAACTTTCAAGAAGCATTCCTAGAGGAGGATACCATATTTTATTGTACATCAACAACAACTTACTACACCAATGGAAAACGATGATATTGATCTAAGTTTTTTGTATTAGACGCCTGAAACAGTTAAGATTGAAAACCTTTGAAGAAAAAAAACGCGAAATAAGAAATTATTATAAAAAAATATAAGAAGAAATTTAAAAATCTTTGCAAAAGTTATCTTAGAAACAAAAAGACTATTTTAAATTTAAGAAATATTTTACAAGAATTAAAAAATCAAAACCTTATTCAAGAAAATATAAAAATAATTTCTTGAAAATAATTTTTCTGGAATGAGTGTTTCTTTTATAAAAGATCATATAAAAAACAAGAACAAATAGAAAACTTATTTGGATGACAAAAATCCTTTGCCTCTTTCTAAAAAAAATGACTCTTTCTAACGCTTTCTAGCTCTTCCTGCCTCTATGACTCTGATTGTACCTTGTACAGATTTTGTCAATAAATACAATTATTATTATTATTATTATTATTTGCAAAGTCTTTGTATTTTTATTCCCTGCTGCTTATAATTATTGCAGAAAGTATTTTTACTTACCACATAAATCAACATTGCGTAAAGGAAAAGTCTCAAATTGCCTACCCGGCTGGACTGAAGAGAGTTTTAATTTAACTAAACTCATCTTAAAAGCTCTATTCAGTGGTCTTTCTCATTTAAAAATGTGTCGGATATGTTGATTTTAGTGTATCCAATCTCGTTTATGATGACGTTGACAGCTTTCAGTTAGCAACTGAAGCTCTGTTTTTCATGGCTGTATATACTATGTATTAAACAGTGCCGTATTCCACTAGGATATTTCTTATCCAACGGAAGTCTTACATCCGAGCAATTAAAAAAATTATTGAAAGATGCGATGTAGATACTAAAAGATTTAAATGTTTCTGTTATCGCGGTCATTTTCGATGGTACTGCTACCGACATAGGTACATCGAATCTCCTTGGTGCACAGATTCCCGAAAAGAATTGTTTTAAGCATCCATATATTCGGCATATTAAAGTGTCAATTGTTTTAGATAACAGCCATATGATTGAATTTGCGCACAACTGCTTGGCGAAAAATGACCGAGTTGATATAAATGGGGGTAAGATATCGTGGAAATATATTCTCCAACTGCATAATATTTAATAAAGCGAAGGTCTCCATATGGCCAATAGACTATCCCAGTCACATGTGATCGAGTGGTATCGCTCAAAAATGAAAGTTAAATATGCGATTCTAGTGCTTAGTAATTTTGTTAGCAGTGCATTAGAATTCATCATTTTACGACGTCGATGCTACAATTAATTTTATTCGCTTATTTGATAAACTGTTCGATGTTCTAAATTCCAGATCAGTATTCGCAAAGGGTAACAAACGTGCTTTTAAAAGAGAAAAATTCGAAGAAATAGAAATATTTTTCACTTCAGTCGAAGAATATTTGCGAAATCTAAAGAACGATAATTAAAGGCCAATATATAATAGAGACAAGGCTAAAAACATTCATTGTGGGATATATTACGACGAGGAAATCACCTCTTAGCATCTTAAAATACCTTTTTGAAAAATATCCTAACTTGAAATATACACAGTTGTATCGACTTAGTCAAGATCCGATCAATCATTTCTTTTCAAACATTCGTCAGAAAGGAGGTTGGTGCCCGAATCCTACAGCTTTATATCTAATCAGGAGTTACAGAGCATTAGTTGATAATAAATTAAGCATCATAGGATTCACCACAAATGAAAATTGCACTGAACTAGAATTGTCATATTATGATGGTAGTGATTCTAATGAGGCTCTAGTCTTTCCACTCCGTCTATTTTTGACATTGCTATTTTTCCATCATATGAAATGAGCCAATTTTTTGAAAATATTCTATACTACATATGCTGAATATTATGAAAACTTATGTAAAATAGATAACAACTTTACTTGTTAGGTTAAATGCCTTACAAGACTATTTTCATCGATTGGCTAATATCGATTAGAAAATGTTGCCTCACAAATTATCACTGCTGCGCTGTCTATTCTTTTCTTTAGTCTATGGATAAAAAGGATTTACATTGCGGCTTCAGTATTTAGTTAATTAGTTTATCTGTTGCTGCAATATGCTTTCTAGACAGTGTTCAAATTTCGCTTTTAGTTATTAACAATAAATTAGTGATATTGTATAGATAGATATATATGTGTGACTAGGAACCAGAGGTTCGAAAATTTGTGAAAATATACTTTTAACCTACAGCTAGTGCTATTCTCATTTCTTTTAATAAATTAGGGATTCATAACTTCTGTAATTTACAACAGTATGTGCTGTGTTGGCCGCTAAAGAGACTTAAGAAGGTCAAAACAACTCTGATCGGCTCTCCCTGTACTGCTAGTAATATAACTTAATAGTACAAAACCATCATATTATTATAATTAGATGAAGTTTAGGTACTAGTGTACTTCACCTCACACTGTATGCACAAATGAAAGATGGAAAAGTATCGGTAAATTGTGATCCATATCTGCTCCAAAATGCAGGGATCCCTCAGTCCTGACTCAGCCAGCTGCCAGTGGCTTAGTTGAAGACGACGCCTTGAAGCGGGCAGCTCGTCAGCTGGTGATGGACGATCGTCTCGACTTGGGCCCAGAGTTTGGTCAAGCTGTCCAGGGCTGGGCGGCTGGGGACGCACTGGAGACTACCGGACTCAATGAGATGCGCGAGAGACTGTCACCCGTGGATCCAGGGGCTGAAGAAGCTCTTTGGGGCCGTTTTCTGGAGGCTATGTCTGCTGTAAGTACACCGACTCCCCTCCACTCTCTATCTCCACCCTGTGTGATTGGATGAATTGGAAGTGCTCTAATAAAGATTACAAAAAGTGTCTGTCTAAAGTAAAACAATGTTTATTGTGATTTCGACTATATCTATAAGCTTTTAAACGGCTTAGAATATATTTAAAGATATTTAACGTATTGTTTTAGTTAATACCTTTAAATTGGAATAGGATTTATGTGTTATGCCAAAAGATATATAATAATATGATGTATATACATTTTATCTGTCTATATAGTGACATCACTGCTAGCAAAAATATATCTACCAACTTACTCGGGGTTCACGACCATAAATGTAAGGCTTCCTTTGTTAAATTCATTTGAATCTCTGGTCAAATTTCATATATTATAACAAATTTAAATATATCTATCAGTCATGTTTTAATCAGCTACACCGCCATTTTATAGTTTGTACAATTCTTCTATTTATTTTTATGCTAGGAATCGGAGATATTTTAATTCAGTGCCTATTTTATAACTCAACTATATGTAGATGTCAAGCCTTGAAAAATCGATAAATTGGCAACAACTGTCGGACTGTGAAATTTCCCATGAACTTTTCATAAACTTCTGATCTAATTTATGATGTCTAAATTATAAAAGTTATGTAAAATTTTCATAGATTTCACTGTTTTCACCATCATGATTAACATATGTTCCGATAAACATTGGCACATTAAATGTTTTTAATGACTTATAAATAAATTTTTACGGTACGTCACTTTGGTTAATAGTTACATACATTTATTATTTTCACTGTATGTCTAGATTGATATGTATATTTATTTATCGTTCACCTAAAAATCACCTCTGTTATGAGATATGCTTTATTAAAGTTACTAGGAAAATAAGGTACGCTCAACTAATATTGTATAGACAAATAATTTTATATTAGGGTAATAGAAATATAGAAAAACTTTAGTGTCATTTTTATTTTGCTTTATAATATTATTATACGCAATATTTATTGTTCAAATATGAATTTAGGAAGAGGGACTCAATACAACAACCTTAACAGATGTCGGCCAATCCGGTCAAAGGTCACGTGCTGGAGTTACGTCATCAGGCACGCGGGTAATTGACTGATTGTTTATGAGTAGCGCACGATGTTGCCCTTAGTTACTTGACTTAATTAATTATAGACTGTAATTAATGTACTTGGATTTGACGAGGAATTTGTGAAAATTAAAATGCAGTGGTAGTTGATCATGTTTATTTTAAAAGTTCTGTTATCACTTTCTGTTAGGGACTTCTTGAGTTTTCATTTCAAAGTTTAATATGTGAATTGAAATTAATTACTTTCAGACAGTTGAGACGAGCTCTCTATATTAATGGATAGTAGCTTTTTATTGCTTTTAATATTTCTGTAGTAAGGAGACGATACCGATTGCTATTTAACTGATAATATCACTGACATTTTAGGAATACCTTCTTTTTATATTACCTGACTAAATGTATATCAACCTAACTCGTGTAATTAACAACAAATAACCTTTATACGACACCACTTTATATTATCTAATTTTTATTCATATGCATTGTAAATGAACAGTATCGACAAATGCTTACATCTTATTGGTTCTTTTCCCCTCCTTCCTTTCACCTTACTGTATTCTAATTGGCCCACACTGTCGATACTGTCGGTGACGTGACCAGGGCAGCAGAGAGGCCTCTCCGCAGTATCCGTTCGAGACAGAGAATGCTCTAGGCGCGTCACTAGATGATCCATTCGCGGAGGGAGTCCACTTTCTGCAGACTGGGCGAATACCCGAGGCTGTGCTGGCCTTTGAGGCGGCGGTGCATCGGGACCCTAAGCACGTTCGGGCCTGGGAGATGCTTGCAGTCACTCTATCCGAGAATGAGCAAGAGACTAAAGCCCAGGTGAGACCCGAGTAGCAGAGTCCCAATCGAAACATTCCAACAATATAGATTTTCATTGTTTCGCTTTTCTGGATTCTTTGATTCGTAATTAATTGATATGTATAAATTACCTTGAAAAGTTATTGGAAATCAGTTTTGTTATTCTATGCAAAAGTCAAATTTTCACTCAACAATGCAGTAAATTAGATAGTGACGTTACGTAAATACACTATGTACCAAAAAGAAGGAGCAAATTCAAACATCTTAGACGATTGACCGCAAGCAAGCCTGCTATAAATTATTGACAAGGCGGCTAGATTCAAATTTTAACATAAAATAAATTCATATAAAGAGAGTTTTACTCATCACCAATCAATAGAAACGTATATTTTACACGCTTGAAGACATTTATTTCCCTTTTCAAGGGAAAATTAATTATGTTTTAAAAGTACTTTTGAGTATTTTAAAGGTATTTTGAGCCCGCGACTTTAAAGTAGTCGCGGGCACATTGACCGTATGGGATCGTGTCGTCTAAACGGACGAGTCTCGTGTCAGGGAGGATTGAAGTCCATGGACGTAACTAACATGGTGTACACTAACTTTCGTGCCACTAATCTGAACCCTACCATTTACTATGAAGACGCGAATTTGGTTCTTTTCAGAGTTGCCACAAATTGATTGATACTATTTGATTTAATTTAACTAGTGTTCTCATTCTTTTTTGGCACGTAGATATAAAGATAAATAGTAAATTAATCAGTTGTTTCGTACCAACAGCAAGAATCGGAACGACGAATGATGTTGTAATTAATTTAAAAAAAAGTTAACAATTTATTTGAGTTTAAATAGAATTTTTTCAACGTTTTTTTGTTTTATTGTATATTCAAGAAAATATAATTGACTAACTGTCATTAATTTCATATCACTAAAGGACTAAAGGGATTTTTTGACTAAATGTAAACTCAAAATGTCGGAGGTTTTTTAAAATTTGAATTAAATTATTGTATTCTTATTTTGTTTATAAATTCATTAAATTTCACTGGCATGAATACAGGCAGGTTTTGATTAGATTTTTCCGTCAGCGAAGGTGCGTTTGTTTCTGTATGACTATTTCGTCCTTATATATTAAATATTAAGTGCTGGGTATGAATATTTTGACAGGGAATAAGACCAGACTCAAATATTTCCTTAATATCACGTTACTCTAGTTTTAGAAAGCAGCACCAATCTTTTACTTTAAATTTGACAGCAACTATTCTTTCTATTTGTATACACTATATTCAATATCTGCAAATAATATTAAAAAGCGTATTTTCTATATTGCAACTGTAATTTATGTATAGCATAATGTTCGACCATTTTAAATTCTTTTCTTTCTTAGGTCGCCTGTCATAAGTGCCTTCGACTTGATCCGGTTAACACGACGGCCTTACTTTCACTGGCCCGTAACCATGCCAACGATCTGAACCGAGAGGGTGCTCTGCGGACCCTACGAGCTTGGCTGCGTGCCCAGGAGAAGTACGCCTCGTTGGTTGGAGGCTCTGGTCTCTCGACTTCTGTGTCGTCTGGCTCAGGGGATGAGGGTGGTCGTGAGGGAATGTTCATTTCCAGGTGAGGAACTGACGAGGGTAGTTTGTATGAAAGCTTTGGAAAAGACTTGAATTTTGAAGCTGGTATTTTAAAGTCTTCTAAAAAACAGCTAAAACTATTTAAAAGCATTGAGTTGTTTTTTGTGCAAATTCCTTTATCAAAGTTTTTCTCCTGATCAAAATATGAAACAGTTTGCTCGTTTAAGTAAAGAGCTCAAAAACTCTGATTTTATGGATTCATTATTGGCATTCAGATTTGCATGCAAAGCGAGAATCAATGTGCCGAATTGGCGTTAATTATAACTTAAATAATAAAAATAGCACATTATTATATTATCTTTGACTATGTTGCATACCTAATATCGCAATGTATTAATAAACATTTTTTAGCTACAATGCGTAGTGCTGCCGTAATATTCTAAAAATAAAGATTCGTTTTTCTCTACCTATCAGAAACGACTTTCTGGCTGTAGAAGGTGAGTTACTGGCTGCTGCTCGACTATCTTCATCGGGATTGGATGGTGCAGACGGGGGTGTGGATGCCGACTTGCAGACAGGACTGGGGATCCTCTATCACATGGACGCCCAATACCAGCGCGCCATTGATTGCTTTCAGGTACGGAAATGTCTGTCCTGCTAGTATATTGGAGTACAAATGAGGATTTGATTAGTTACAACTTGTATCCTTTAATTTAGTGTTACTGGGTTTTAACTTAGGTATCTGCTATTGATTTTGTTCTAATTTTGTACTAATTTTAGTTGTATATTACTTATAATAATGTCTAGATAACACGTCAGCTACTGTTCTCATTCATGCTCATGTCTCGTGTGTGACACAGACGGCTCTACACGTGCGGCCTGAGGACGCCCTTCTCTGGAACAAGTTGGGAGCAGCTCTGGCCAATTCAGATCAGGATCAGCAAGCAATCCACGCCTATCGACGGGCACTCGAACTGGCACCGGGGTTTGTGCGAGCTCGCTGCAATCTCGGAATAGCCTGCATTGCACTCAATGCCTTCAAGTAAGCCCTTTACTTGCACAAATTAGTGGATGAAGTCTGAATGGATTGACCTAAATTTGCACTACTCCCCAGCAGTATTATATATATAGTGATGTTATATTTATTTATTCGCGTACCGCATGTAATAATATAGTTTGCAACAATATAATATTCAATTAATTTAAAAAACACGAGAAATGTCAGCATATTACTCTTTTTTATTGGCAGGTCGATATTAGGTTTGTTGGTTGAACTCGTTGTATGCTATTTAATTCATAAACCAATATAACAGTTTCAAAGAAATACTTGTTAGATGTCCCTTTTGACATATTGACTAATATTTTAACAATGCAAAGTTCCATCAGCTTGTAACATTGGTGGTATTTTATATCTATCTCTTTTAGTAAAGGGTCTCAGCTAAATAATTATTGGAAAAATCGAAAAAGCTATATTAAAAACTCAGTTCACTTTCTGTACCTCCGTTTTGGTTGTATTTTGTTTTCATAACTATACTGACAATGGTCTAACATGGTCTAAAGATATTTTAATATAAAGCTACCTAGAAAATGACCTTTTCGATCGTAACACAAGGGTATTATAAATATTGGAATTCAATATGATTACACACTGGATAAGGTAACTTGGACATTTTTATCTTGGAGGTACGATTAAGAATATTTACAAAAATATCATGCTTTAAACATTTTGACATTGAAATCAGTACCAAATAGTCGACACTATCATTTACAACGGTTTATTATTTGAGCTATTCTAATGTGTTTGACATTTTATATATTCATATGGTTTCAGGTTAATCTCTCGTATGTCATGTTCTCGTATGATGAGACTTATTTGAGAATTATGCCTGAGGCAAGATATCCGAAAAGAAATGTTGAATTCGAAAGATTTGATGATGGAGTTTAAATTTAAAAGATATTATTAATGTGTTTTTTATGGATGTTTTGTGTGAGTAAGAGAAGACAAATTATGAGCTTATCTCTGATTGAAGTGTGACGAGGGAAATAATATCTGCTTGAGGTGTCCAAGATGAAAGGAATCAGTGTGGAACGCATACTTATTTTGTCTGGCAAGTTGGAACAACGGAAATTAAAATGTCTAGCTAAATAATTTTCAGTGTCTAGAATAATGATAATAGATTATTGCAATTTATTGTTTTAATGTGTTGTTAAATGTTAAAAATTATAATGAATGCATAATTATTTAGTCTGGTGAGTTGGAACAATGAGCTAGTAAAATTCATATTTAAATAATGCACAGAGCATGAAATAATGTTAGAGTTAGCTAACGATTTCTTGTATGTTTTGTTATGTTCCTAAATTATTGTATTCTGATACTTAGGCATAATTACATAATTAATTGGATAGAGCCAGAGAATAGAAATCCTAACGCATAGATTGGATCAATCTTAACTGATATGAAATATTTAGTTATTTAATTTACTAACCCTTCATTGCATTTCAATACTTGGAAAATTAATTACATCAATTATATTTAATTGGGTGAGAGTCGGGACATACAAATGCCAACTCTATATTTTATCAATGATTAACACTGTTTATTTCGGTCAGCGAAGTCAGTCAGATTGTTTCAAAATCATGCTAAAATGTCCTCGAAAACAACACATTGCATTAAAAAAGGTCAGCGAAAACAGCATATTTTAAGAAAAAGTCGGCGGAATTTTTTTTGCATAAACCAATATTAAACACTGGAAAATCTCCTCGCTTCACGCTCATATATAGATTAATTTATAGAATCATATTCAGGTTTAATTTCAAGGTATCTATTATTTATGTATATATATTTATTACTATTTATCTATATCTGTCAATATCTGCAAATACATGATTACTGCTACATTACTGCTGAAGAAAGAGATTGAGAGAGAGGGAGATGAAAAAGATAAAATTTCAAGAAGAGGTTGTTTTTGAAAATGCTAGCATTTCCATTTTGAGACAGAAAATCCACAAATCATGAACAGTATGACTATGTATAAATAAAATTAGCATGTTGTAACTAAATAAATTGTACAAATGAAAAAAATTCATTCTTATGCTATGCATTCGTTCTATTAACATTACTAATTTTATCATAGTCTGCAACTCGTTTTTAAAACATTTATATAGTCAGCGAAAGCTTCCAAAAAGTCAGCTGCTGGGATTAAAAAAAATGAACCCTATTTCATTATACTCATTATTAATATTACTATTCTCTGTTATATTATGTATTTCGGTAACAATTGCTACTCTTTAATTCTTTATTCTCTAAATTCGTAATAAAATAACAAAAAGTTATATATTTTTGCTCTTGTTTAATGTGCTTCTTGCTGCAACTTGTTTCCATCTGATTTATCGTTTTAATTGTGTCATATTATAGCTACTTTCGTATATTTGAAAATTGCAAAAGTATTTATACGTATATTTATACTATACGTTGTCTAGCAGATTAGTAACTGTAAAGCCAGAAAACCTTTCGCTCTATAGATTCAACTCCATTAATAGGATGGCTTCAAAGCTCTAAATGTAATTAAGGATCCTGTGTGACCTGCTCCCCTTCTCAGAGAAGCCCTGGACCACGGGGTGACAGCCCTCCAACTCCAGTCCCGCGCCCGACGGGCTCTGGGACAGCAATCCACTGCAGTATCGGCCGACAGTAGCGACGCCAACATCTGGCACCTCGTGGACGTTGCAGCCCGTCGTCTGCACCGCCCAGATCTCATTGCTATGGTTACCCGGCGTGACCTAACCGCTTTGGTGACAGAGTGCGATTTACTGGAGGATATGACGAATGGAGAGGCTTCTCCCACGTGACCTGCTCGGTCTGTTAGATGTGCCTTTGACTTTGCCATGTACTCCACCACTAGAGCTATACGCGGATTCTGATTCAATAAGTTTTGTGTAATATCGATGAATAAATAAAGCCACGCAAGAAAAATGCATTAAATATATCCGTGAAACACAGAAACAGTTTTGAGATTTATACCTGTCTCTGTTTGATAGCTTTTTAAGAATAATTCAGACAAAATCGCGTTGATTTCCAATTTTATAATAAATTGTTTCTGAACATATTATTATGTTTTAATTAGAGAAAATAAAGAATACTTTTCAATAAACAACAACACTCAAAATTCATCAAATGCGTTCGAAACGTAATGAATGTGTAATTTAACTTTTTTAAAGAAAACTATACGAACTGAAAAGTTACATTTTTAAATTCGTATTGTGACGGATTTATTTAAAATATGTTCAGTCACTTCTTAAACTATTTGAAATATTTATTGAAATGCATGGTAAAATATGTAAACATATATAATGTTGGCATAATGAGCTGACTATAATGGCAGTTTTTTTAATTAAAACAATCAAATGCGCTATAGTAATGAATAGATTAGTATCTCTATCAAACATTAGAAACACAATTAGAATAATTGTTGTAAAGTGTCTCTAGCATTTGGTTTTTTGTCCTAATTGTGTTTCCAATTATAGTTCTTATACGATCGAGCTGATACCCATCTGGTCCATAGAGTAATTAAATATAGAGTTTTGACGCTAATTGGCAAATATTTAAGTAGTTTTTCAATTAATTTTGAGTTCTATTGAAACATTTTGACTTTATATTTTAAAGTTTAAATTGTAAGGCTATCTATCCATCATCAGGCCAAAGACATCCCGAATGTCATTGTGGTTTCTGGGCTTCAAATATATAAATGGTTTTTTTCAGTGGCTCGATTATTTCATGGAAATCTTATAAACTTATTGAACGAAGGTTTTAATCGATTGATTGTTACTGATTTTTCTTTGCATAATATGTATGACCTTTGATACTATGCAAATGCTGCTTACCATTCAGATGTCAAATAAAGATGCCATTTGTATTCTTCATGTCTATAACTATATCTAAATTATTAATTACATTTTATACGGTACAAATTATTATGTTTTACCCGAAATATACATATATTTTAACTATTCTATATTTTATTATGTTGGAAAGATTTTCACTACTAAAATATTTATGAGTAGAATAAGTTATTCTACTTTTTTAGAATCGATAAATTTACGTTTGTTTTTGTCTTTTTTCTTAATAATTGTTTCAATTTTTAATATTTTTAATTTTTAGTAGTGATTCACCGTTTAAACTAAAGCTCCTGAAAGTTGCATCAATAATTAACTTGTACGATATTTATATATTGGTTATACGATGGTAGATGTAGTACTGTACTAGTAATTATTTCTTAATATGTAGTTTAGGTTTAAATTAGCTATGTCATTCATAAAGAACCTAAATAAAATTCTTGCTAAATGAAGTATGTTTGTTGCTCTCTGAATTAGATTTTACTTTCGATACATAATTTATAGAAGTCTGTTTACATATTATCTTTATTATCTAGTATCTTATATTCTTGCTAAAGGATGAAATTATGTATGAAGTAAAAATTTTTAGATAACCTGATATAATTTACAATTGGGAGCTCATTATTGTCGCAATAAAAGCATGTATCTATGTTCGTTTTAATCTTAAAATCCTCTGCATCACCTTTTCAATGTTATAAGATGTAGCTGTGAATTTAATTGAACAAAATCTATAGAAAGATTAAATCATGAGTTCATAAATCTGTCTGCTACTTCTCATAAATAGTTAAGAACAGAATCTTCTGCTAAGAAGAGTCGCCTATTTAAATGAATAAACTAACTAAGTTGATATATATGTCTAAAGCATTACCTGGAATTATGAAGTCTATGTTTCCAGCATTTATATAGCGCAACGTATCTAGCTATATTTATTTTATTCTACTTCCTCGCAAGAACTAATTTATTGTCTTGTAGAGTAAAAATAATCGATCCATTCATTGTTACAAAAATGTGATGAATGTTATTTTGATTGTTTTTTCTCTGTGAAACCTTTTTTCATTCCATTGTTTTGGGGTTTAGTTTTCTTTTTTTCCTGGAAAGCGCAATTGACTTTTTAAAATTAATAATATTGAAAGGAACAGAATTGCGACACCAGTTTATTACCTCCGTTACACATTCAAATTTTGGATTATGATAATAAACTCTATTAATGTATCCGTTTATGCGACTTTTTGACTTAAAAAGGTTTATTTAAATTTTTTATAAATAATTTCTTGGGTTTTACATCATAATCTTATAATAGATTGATCTTCTTGGTTTTCTCTTACATATAACAGGTATAATTATTGATATTTAAGGCATTAAAACAAGAGTTGACATAATTTTAGTACATTTGTTTCTGAAATCTCACTCAGCTTGTGTAAAACACGAAAAGTATTTCAAAACGTACTTCAACACGAGAAAGTATCATGCTATTGTTTTTGGAAATTACTATACATATTATATATGTTTTACAATATTAAGTTTAAGATCATAGTTTCAAAAATTTAGAACTACTTATTTAGTTAGTCACACTAAGGTCGTACATTTTATATGATTAATATATTTCTTAAATTATTTTTCTTATTTGATATTTAAAATTGAAAATGATCAGCGAATAATAAAACATAAAAAGGTTTGAGACAAATGTAAGCATATATCCATGCTTTATTCCATTTAAAACAATACTTATAATCTAATCAGATTATTTTTTGAGACGATATGAAAAATAATACTTCTGCTACGTTCAAATCTTTTATAATATATTTTTAGTGTATGGTGACACCACACTCCATGCATGTATAATTAATAGTTATACGTTATCGAAATTAAACAAATTATGAAAAAGTACATTCCCTATATTATGCTTTGTGATATACGCACAATATTCAGATGACAGCAGAGAACTGGCATCAATTTGGGGATAATAATTGCAACTGATATGTCTCACATTCCTCCTCGACTGGCCCCTGTTTATTATGTGCAGCTGTTTATCAATTTATTTATTACTCAAAAATTGTTTTGACATTTGTTATTAACTAGTCTTGTTATTTGTATAAGATAGATTCCTGGATGTCCTCACACTGTAAGCTATAAAAGTAACACGGAGTTGGCTTATATGATCAGTCTCTCGGATGTTCAGTTAATATATAAATTTCCCAGCAATATAAGTATAATAGCCTCGCAGAATTAGGAAACATGACCAGCAATTATCAAACCATTGCGCTATGTATGTACATGCAAACAAGCTTTCCCTTACCTCATTCTATTATTCTTATATTAATTTATTATAGATAAACTTATCCTAATTAATTATAATTAAAGTTAGCTCTCTATTATTTTTTAAATTGTAATATTGCATAACACATTTAACAAATGGATGAAACGTTCTCTTGCTTCAAACTACATGATCCGGTATTTGATTCAATCCTTTTAGAAGCTCGTTGGAACTGTCCATCAAAAAAAGTTTTTTCAAACATCGCTTTATTAATCTGAGAATCACATGTTATTAAATGTTATGCACTCTCATTATAATATTAGTTTTTAATTGAAAACATCCGTCTAATCTCGGATCACTTATGATTTTGGTTTTTTTAATTAGATTAAAAATTTACTGTTTTTGGTTCAATATCGGACGCTATTTAAAATTTACTACTGTTTAAAACAAATTGTTCATGTTTTTTCAACTTGTTAATATGAATTTAATTACATACTTTTATTTCCAAATTTTACGACATAAATAATTTTTGCATTTTAGAAAATAGAAGAATTAATACTTATCTTACTATATAGTTGGTATAATCAACTTAAACTTTAGACTGTTTAAAAACGCAAACTTTGTTTTAATAATTTATTTATCAATAACATGTTCAAATAAAAACTGAATCTTGGTTGTGACTATTATATTATTCTAACCTACCTACTAATCCATCTACGAAAATTACAGAAAAATAACATTATTCTATAATCCTTTCATTATAATAATACACAGTTAATGTTTAGTAGGACTTTTTCAAGTATTATTTTTCTGGTGAAATTGTGATCTTATTAGATTACCATGAGGGTGTTTGCCTTCCTTTCACTGAAAAAGATAAATATATGTTACTCAAAACGTTACATAAAATAAACAGATTAGCACTATACAATTTTTTCTGAAAAGTTAGCCGCACATCCAGAGATTAAGTAAAATATTATTCAATGCAGTTTTTTCTCAATTTGAAATAGTTTATTTCGCTTTTTTAAAGATTCGAGTCACGTATTATATTTATATATTCTGTAAGCGCTTTTCTGATTGAGCAATATATGGTCATCTTTAGTTTTGTTTGACACAAGGGAAATCAAGAAGTTAACTCCTGAATCTAATTGGATACTACAACCTTTGGCAAAAGAAACGCGACATCATAACCTTTTTTTACACTAGAATTTTTCTATTTTAAATATATTTTTATTGAAAACTGAGATAATACAAATATACAATTATTTTTCATAAAACTTCATTAAATTTAAAGTAAATATATTTATTTATTATATTAAATTTAAAGTAAATATATTTATTTATTAATTGTATATTTGTATTATCTCGGTTCTCAATGAAAATATATTTAAAATAAAAAAAGTAAAAAATGTATGATGTCGCGTTTTTTTGTCAGGGGTTGTATATAATACATATAATATGTGGAATATAGATGATGTTTCATTGCGCAAGTATAAGGTTTATACTTTTTTACGTTCCTGTGTATATATTTGTGCATTTTAAAGTATCTCGTACCAATGCCATTTCTATTTATGTATAGTTTGATTTAATTAATCATATCTTATAATAAGATCATCCATATAATTGGATTAATACATAAATATGCATTTAACATTTATTGGTCAAATAAGCTTGATGGTATAAATCTGTACGATGCAGTCTTGTCTATAGAGTAATTAAACACAGAGATTTAACTTTTAATGATTTCATATATATCGCACCGGAAATTTTCATTTATAAAAAATGGTTTTATATTTGAATAATTTCATGTAAATGGTCACAAAAATATTTTTAATTAAATAAAAAAAAGCAAATATATGTTTCATGTAATTTTTAACATACGTATGTTGTTTGTAAAATATAATTTATTGCTTGTATATATTAATCTAAGTACCGCACATGAACTGTTTAACTGCTGTCTGTTTTTAACCCATTATTTTGCAAAAGCTTTCGGGTATTAAAATAGCAGTATCAATAAGAGTGTGTGTTTTTCTATGTGTTTTATTACTCTTCTTGGCAATATGAATATATATATATCTAGACCTATGGCAATAGGTCGTTAGCTAGTAAAGCTAAGCGAACTATGTAGTAGGTAATATA
>JAYRBW010086237.1:0-22368 GCA_036023295.1 Invenusta paracnida
TCAGGCATTTTATACATATAAGTGACATTATGTGACATTATGTGACAGTTATGCACATTATGTGACATTACGTGACATTTATGCACATTATGTAACGTTATGTGACATCATGTACACATTATGTAACAATATCTTAATTCCGTATTGTGTACATAATGGCACATATTGTTAGAGTGAATTTCGGTTGGACCCTTTCGGCTGCCATACAGATCTCTGGAAATGTAGGTACGATAAACAGACACACACGAAACAAGAAAAAGTAAATGAATGAGTCATAAATCGATTTTTACCAGGACGATGTGCTGCTACGAGCAGAGCCAGATTGGGCAACATCTTTTCCGACTCCCGCCAATCTGCCTACGTCAGACCGTTCGGAGTTCTTGCTTTGCATTCGCTGTCGACACAACTCCTATAGAAAGGAGTTAAGTGAGTTATAAATAATTTGTAGAGACGATAGTTTTATTGTAAGTGCAATTTAATAATGAAGAAATGAATAAAATGTATAATTAGATGCATTTTCAAATTTTTTCACATTGTAGTAAATTTATATAATATTTTAAAGTTAAGTGAATGTTTTATCTGACAACAGAATTAAAGCTCAGCTATTAGTTAAAATCAAAGTAAGTGAATATTATTTTCTTAAGTGATTCTTTTTGCGCAAATACTGACTTTTGATTGGAAGACGGATCCTATTCAGTTAGAAAAAATGATCGTATTTCTGACGTTATACTGTGTTGTCTCTAAGTATAATGATATCTAGCTCTACGGTAGACTAAAGAAACACTGATGACTGATACTGACAACTGTTAACGCCTATGCTGATTAACTGGAGTGACTAAATTTAAAAATAAATTAAAAAGCAATCGAAAAGAAAAGAAAAGAAACTAGTACATATGGTAATACGTTTCAAGTTTAAAGTTTAAAGTTTTGTAATAGATTTTAATAGATCTTAATAGATTTATCAATTGGTATTGTAGATAAAAGTTATGCATAAATATCATCTGTAGTATAATTATTGTCTAAAACTTTGAAAAAGGTTTTGAGTTAATATGTTAAAGATTTCGCAAAAAAATTGTATCATAACTCAATTCACTCATTTAATTTTAACAAGAAATTACAAATTTAAACGATATATACTTAGCTTCCCATTCTTCAATATAATAGCCATAAGTCAATTTTCTATTATTTTGACAAAACTATGTAAATTAGGATTTTAAATGTATATGTAAACAGAATCAATTTAGAATTTGATGAAAATTTGATGAAACCTTGGCTTTCGTATCAAACATTTTAATATTATATTCATGTATAACTAGATTTACACCTAAACAGAATCAAGCTTGTATAACATTCTGTAAATTTTAATTACTTGAAGGAGAAATAATACGTAATCTTGGAAATAGGTGTATATCTTAACTGTCCAAAATTTGCATCGTAGTCTAGTTAAGGAAATTAAATCATATTAATCATTGATATAAAATTTATTGTATTCTACTGCAAAAAGTATTCAATAATTATTCAACTAAATTAAAGAAGAAATACAATAAAATTAATTAATTTAAGACTACTTTTTGAAAAGATCTTTTTCCTTAAGTGCAAAAGATAGAATTTAAATACATCTTCTTAACGGAGCCGTAGATAAGACATGCTTATAATAGTAGTAATCGTTTTTCATAATGACTAAGAAATTTCCTAGGTACAGGGTAAAATCTGTTTTATAAACAGAACAATAGTAATTGCATTATTAAATTGGCAAAACATGTTTAAATATTTTTACAATTACTCGATGACTATAGGGTCTATTAAAACAAAATAAAGTTTTCTAGAAAGAAAAGTTATTCGTTGTTTCAATTTTGTTTGCATATTTAAGTACATTGTTTTTCTTACGTATATAATTAATTATTAAATAACTATGTGACTTAAAAAAAATTTAAAAGAAGGCATTTTATTCAATGAACTATACGCTTTAAAAAATTATACTTTATACTGTTTTATTATATTTTTATGAAGCTATCATAGAATGTATTAGCTACCTTATAAGAATCAGAGGTCTCCCCTGCAGCCAAATCAGTCTTGGTGATCTCCTGAATCTTCTCCCGAACGCTGCGACCCCGACGATAAACGAAGACGAAAACCATCACGGCAACAATGGCGAGAACGGAGCCACATACTGCAGCCGTCAGCACAAACAATTTCGGTGAGGGGACCAACGCGTTCTTTGTTGTGTGAGTCTTAAATAGCAAAGAATATAGTCAGTTCATCTCAAAATTCAAATCCTAATAATTGTCTGAAAGATTTGGGGAAAATATGTCTGCTAAATTAATTTCAATGATTTTAGAAAATTAGAAAAACTAAAATTAGAGAGATTACACTATTTACTTTAGAGATATAAAAATCAAATTAAATGTGCTCATATATAGATAATTAGGTCTTTCATATATATGTAGTACAAACATTGAACTATAGTCAAACTTATTTAAAAATTTGAAATTTTTTAACATACAATATCGAGATCAAGTATGCACAAGTAATTATGAAAATAAAGAGATACTATTAATGTTATGTACTCACTCAACAAATTAAAAAGTATCAATATTCGTATTTAATAAATGGAAAATTTACAAGATTGCTATTCCATATGACATATAATATATTCTATCATTTGAAATAGTTTACTTCATTTATTCCGATGTAACTTAAAAATCGTTAAGATTAAAATACACAAGTGTTTCTTTATTATATTATACAGATAATTATATATATAATAACATACACAGCCAGGCATTTTAATTTAGTACAAAGTACTACACTATTTAGATATGCAATAATATTAAATTAAGATATCTTCTAAAAAATGTATCAAGTACAATTTTTAAATACATACTGATAAAACATAGAAAACATATAAAATAATGATATGTACCTACTTACACATTCTTATTTATTTACTGGTACGGAATGTATTTTAATAGATATACCCTGAAGCAAAGCAGCAATAAAAATATTTTTAAAAGACTCAAATTAACTAATTACGCATGTATAGTCTTATTATGTTTGATTTGTATATATATATAGATATATATATATATTGCAGATGAAACTACAATAACCTTGAGTAGAATTACTCATTTTAACTGCACTGATAGGGCGTTCTTCCATCTATTCTCTCTCGTCCTAGTATGTATTCCTATCCTCATTATTCCAACGGTGTTTAACAAAAACATTGAAGATGCTGTATTTATAACCTGTTGCATACATTTGTTACTATACTTCAGATATTATATAGACACTAGGTAGATAGCTACCAGTACTAATTTTTAAATCACGATGTAAATCTTATACAAAAGTTATAAGGAAATATCACGTAATTTTACCAATTCTCAAAGCTAGATTTTTTTTTCATGTAGGTTAAAAGAATGTATATACATATTTATATATGTATATGTAAACAGAAAAAGCTGATGCTATAATATATCAGGCATTTTCATGTGATTTAAAAAAGGCATACTGCTTTAGGCCTGTTTTAAAATATTCAAGTATATGCAAGCCGTAGGTTTAAAAGTATTATATATATATTAAGAAAAATATATAAATATGTATTATGAATGTAACTGATATATATTTTATTAAAACAATTTCAAATTATAAAATAAAAATGTTGTGTAAATAAGTGTGTGTAATATTATATGCCATCTTTTTGTATAAATTATTTGAATAGGCCAATGTATATAAAAATAAAGTTAAATACAAATAAAAATAAAATTAGTAAAAATACCGCTTTATTTATTCTAAAGATTGCCAAAAAAATGTCAAATAATCTTACCTTTTTGCCGTAACCGAAGTCTTCGATTGAGAAGCCAGTAACGATGTTCGAGTCATTTTCTGTAAACAATCAAAATTGTTTGATTAACATAAAAATATTTATTTTTAAAGTATTAAACAATACAAAATGACAAGGAGGATCTCTTGACTCAATCAGGAACTCTATGATAAGCGCTTACAATGTCTGGATTATAAACTAGTTGTCCTGGGATTTTAAAGAAACTCAAACCTAAGCAACTAAAAGAAGTCTGCAGCTGGAGAGTTAAATGTAGACTGAAAATGCAGCTCGCCAGAGCATTAAATACATGCGTGAGCGTCAGTGGCTTCGCTGACCCCCTTCCGTGCATTCTCTGGAGCAATGGAATTGTGCCACGTTTCAGGCACCCCGCCATTAGACGGTCTGCAGAAGACAGAACTAGCTACTTATATACTTCCAGTAACGTGCCAAGAAAAGAAGGAAGAGGAACATTTTTAACGAAGTATGTATATAATAGTCAAACTCTTCGAACAACCTGCTGTTTCTGTCTGTTTTCTTTTCCCCGTTAGACAAGTCGACAGGTAGGCAAGGCAAGGTGAGGCAAAAGTAAGACGAGCTAGAATGGAAAGAGAGAGAGCAGGAGAAAGCGACGAAGATTGGGTGAAGGGTAAAATGGGAACGGAACATGAGGAGGGAGAGGATAGTGAATTCTGAAAATATAGCAAAAGATATTAATGGAGATCACGTTGGTTGGTTTGTTGGGAATATAATTTTGTAGAGATAATGAAATCTCTTTCTTCTCCTCCCCCCCCCTCTCTCCTTCATTTCTTCAATAACTCTGTGTCGTTCAATTCTTCTTCGTCAATGTCTCCATTTTAATATTTTCTGTCCATAGCCCTATCCTAATATATATCGCAGCTTCTTACACAATCATTATGCACTGCAGCAACAGTTCCCACTCTATTACATACAGCAATAGAAACAGTAGGCATATTTTAAGGCTTCTAAAAAACCCTATAATTTAATCCACATGTTGAAACCTTGTGGCGCACATACACTTTTTTCTCGCAACCTTTTTCTTGCAAGAAGATTTTTATTTACTTTACCAGACTAAGTCCAATAGAAAATAGATAATAACTGGTAGGACAATCAGCTTAGCCTTCAACAAACAATGGAAAGCTGTATATCTAAATAATTATAGGCGAAGACGGGAAAGCGATCCATTTCAATCAGTGCTTAAGAAATGAATAAAGCTTATCAAATTATATCCATGTGTACATATAAATTATAAGAAATGGTATACATAGCTATATAGGCCTTTAGGTTTATACAATAATATAGACTTTTTATATTTGAAATCATATTATTTTTTTAGTAATACTATTTAAACATAAAAATTTAGGTTGAAACCTATATGCAATTAAAATCAAATTTATTTTGCAATGTAAAGTAATATTTCAAAACGTGCCTACATTATAACATGAAATTATTTTATGCTATTGAATAAAACATAGAGGTTCATATATATTTGAGTTTATAAATTGAGTGTAATCAATTTACACCTAATATTAAATAATAAAGTTATGTATATTAACGAAAATAATTTTTAACATACATAAGTTATTAAATAAATGTTAGTTCTAAAATAGTTATTTAAGGAGAAATATTTAGTGAATTTGTGATATTTTCATTTAATTAAGTGTTAAAATATTCTTCATTTAATAATACTTTGTACATGTGGGTATAATAGGCTAATATACAAAAGAGATAAACGGGTAGACAAAGAAAACCCCTTAAATTTTATTAATTCGTCACTATAGGTGGTTATAAACGATTACTTTCAGCTACTTTGGTCCAAAGTTTTATACAATATGTAGATATTCGCAAATATATGGTGTGTGTAAGATGACAAGAAACGTTACATCATATTGAAGAAAGAAACAAAAGGATATTAATTTTAATTTCTCAACCACCATCCTTAAAGATATAACCATGATGTATACATACTTGTATCTGCAATCTTTATCTTATAAATATAAAAGGAATAAAGCTCTAGGTATTAAAGATATAAATAATAGTTAATAAATTGTGGCAGAAATTAGAAAGGTTTATATATTTGAAAAACAAAGATTAAAATATATAGTCATATAGTTATATCTGAAAGCCTTAATGCTTAATTGCATATACAAAGTCTCTGGTAAAGGATATTGTTTCCAATTTTAATGAGAGCTTTATATATAATTTAGTGTGTACACGCTTTTTGCCAGATAGCGTTAACTACAAAAGGAAATTTAGAATTAAACTGTGACTTTGTATAATAAGTAATTAAAAATGAAATATAACACCGTATGTATATATGTATTATAGTTACTTTACAGTGTATGATTAATGTCATAAATAGAATTGATACATAAAAGAAAATTTAATAATTTACTTTGTTGAATAGATACTCGTGTGTATTTATATAGTAAAAGCGGTTTAAAGAAGAGGCAAGAAAAGAACTGCTTTTCAATGATTAGTTAATAAGATTTTAATATCAATTATTTCTTTTATATTCATATCAAATTTATTGCATATCAAATTTCTGAAATTGTGAAAATTTTGAAATATTTCTTAATATTTGCATATACATATATAGTAAATGTACATATATATTCTTTTCGTTTTTGAAAATGTAATATAATGTAATTTATGAAAGTAGATTTGTTATTAAATTTGAATTATTACAAAAAAAACTATTTCCAAATAATTATTTTTTAATCAAAATAGATGAAATCTCAACAGTATGAAATCTTTACTAAATTATATTTTATAATTTAAATAAACTTGTGTATTTATAAATTAAAGACATTTACATTAAATGACATATACGTATTCATTAAAAATGCTATAATTATAATCCTTATATAAAGAAATATAATATTTCTTCAAATAAAAGTTTACCTTTTTCATATTATTACTTTTTATGGCATGTGTTACCAGGCATATAAAAAATGCTTTAATATTTAAATTTGAAAATCAAAACAACAATTTTCATCAAATTCTAGAACATAGTTTAATGATATAAAATACTAAGAAAATAATTGCATAGAAAATTTAAGTATCTATACTCAAATTAAACTAGGTCACTAAATTTTGTTAAGAATTCGTAATAACAATACTAAAAATATATAAAAATATATTCTGTACATTAGTATATTAATAAACCGTTGTTTATATATCAGTATTCTCTTTAAAATGCTTCAAACAATGCAATGAATATATAGAGCAAGAAGAAGATCTAAATAGACTTTATTTTGTGTATTAAATCCATATACGAGCCATGAATCCAAATTAACTTTGAGTAGTATGTATGTGTAGTAATCCAAATGTACAGTTTTCATAACATTTTGAAACTCTAAAATATTAGCATAAACATTGCAGGTATATTTTATAAAGAAATATTAATATTATATATCCTGAATATCCCATTATTAGTTATTAGTTATATAGCTTTGTTATCTATATAAAAATAGAAAATATAGATTTAGGATATCACCTATTTGGACATTTAGTCTTCTTTCTCGAAAAAACAGAAATTAATCAACCTAATTATAAGACATTCTGTTAAAGACTTTTATAAAAATATGAAATAAATATATGTATATAATACCTATATATTTGTATATAGTATACTCATACATAAGCAGATACGACGAAATTTAATTATGAGTTATAAATATTAGTGAAGCAAAGATTTTAAGTCGCAAAATGTAATCATATAAAAAATTTGTTCATAAATTTGATAATATTTACTGAATTTACTACATAATAAGAATGAATAGTTTGAATTTAATAGTAACGTTTAGCATATATATATGCTAATATATAATAACAATATATATAAATAATAAACAAATTTATTGTAATATCTCCAAAAAGATATCTTCTATGTCGTCTGACTTTCTTTTTAATTTGGATTCTTATAACATTCTTTTTACATCAAAATTTATAAAATTATATAAGTGCGATTGAAAAAAGTATAAATGTTATATTTTTAAATGAGTATCCAGACTAATCAAGAGACATTTTAAATATATATAAACAGCACTGTGCCGTGTAATGATAAATAGTATACTTAGAAATATAAACAATAATAATAGACTTTCAAAATATATAGTTTACATGTAATTGTATATATTTCATGGAGACTTATTGTAACATACCTACACCTGTAATACGAAACTATAAATAAATAATTATTTAATTTTGATTTTGATTTTGACTTCCTCGATAATTATTAATAAATATTCTTAATTTATTTGGTTATATTGACATATAAAATGTGATGCATACAAATCAATATAACAATAGTTCTGATGCGGTCCCGTGAATAATTGTAGCTTAATATTTAAGATACAATAT
The DNA here is from genome assembly GCA_036023295.1 of Invenusta paracnida. Taxonomy (NCBI): domain Eukaryota; kingdom Metazoa; phylum Platyhelminthes; order Proseriata; family Coelogynoporidae; genus Invenusta; species Invenusta paracnida. The sequence continues at coordinate 8,204 of JAYRBW010086237.1, forward strand.
ATGCTACTGCAAAAAAAATTACGTATGCCTGTGTAAGTAATTAAGGATTCAGTGTTCCCATGATTTAATATATAACAATACGATAAAAGTTATTAACCCAAAACATTAACTAAAATACATTCTGAGTTTATTTAACGTTATAAGATATCTATAAACGACTTCATAAATATGTAGAGTAAAACTATCTCAAATTAAATTCAAATACGTATTATAATTTTGTCAGAAAATATTATAATACCTGCACTAAATGTATCAGCTATAATTTAACTATAGTATAGCAAACATGAACGTTTATCGCACGAGCAGTCATCACAAACTGTAACAATTTTTCTAATTGAAACCAACTATATAAAATTATTAAGTGTAGTTAAATATAAAAATTATAATAATAAAGTGTTTGACAATTGTATTTAGCGATGCCATAAAAACCAATTAGTGATGGTATATTGTAAGGTATAATATTATATTATGTGGTTAACCAAGTTACACATGCATAATATGTGGGAAAAACAGAAAAAAACAAATAAAAATATGAAAATATATTGAAAGTGTTGACTGACGCTTCCCTTTAAAATATAATTAAAAACAAGCTATACAATTACATACTTCCCGTTGATATACATTCTAAATAAAAATATTTTTCACCAACGTGTAGCAATATTATCATTGAAATAGAAGTGGAAATATATAATGCTAGTGCTGATTGATGTTACCATAGTAACCTGTGAATAGTAATTGAGAGCTTGACTTCTTCAACGATACGTATACACACTTGTATTTATATAATTACCCTATAATCCTGGGATCTAACTCTATATACCGTCCTGTCGTCATTCAGCAGGTATATAGAAATATGTATTGTGCAGACACATGGAAATAGAGAAACTTGCCATCAAGACTTGCCTATTTTATTAAAGCCGTACTTTAGAAGACAGTGAAAGGCGACATCTAAAATCCTTCGTTTTATAAAAATAGATGTAGTCAGGCATTCGTATATTACTAAATACACGCGGTATATGGCTGCGCAGTGGTCATAAATAACCCCAGTTATTTTAAAAGTCACGCACGGAAATACGTATGTATGTATATATGTATTCGTATGAACAATAAAAGCAGAAAATAAAGAACAAAATATGCAAAATATCAAAATAGATGTGAATGGTTTATGTGTAGTAATATAGTAATACCATATATCAGCATTAATGTTGATGAATTTTTACAATATATATACAGTGTTGTAGTTTACGAATGAGTGTGACTAAAAACCTATTTACATGGGAAACATTGGGCGTGTCAATAAAGTTATAATTAAGCCTTCATGGTTAATTCATAGAGAGAATCCGGCACCGGGCTGTGTGGATTTAATACTATTTATCGATATTAGATAAGATGCACCGAGCCACGTGGCACGCGTTCGGTGTGAATAAGCATTAAGAAAGACGCTCTACATAGTCACAAGAAAAGTGTATTTTTAAGAATTGACATGCTTAATTTTGGAGTAAATCAATTTATTCTATTTTATAAATACACAAATTATCACAGATATTAAATCAGCAAATGTATATTTTTTATGAAATAACAAAATAAATACCTGAAAGAAGCTCTTAGCGCACAAATTAGTCATGCAATAAAAATTTAATTATATAAGCGTGACGTAACAGTTAAAATGAAATAATAAACCAAGCGTGTTAACTAAAAGACAGTTTAATTTGATGATAATATATACATCAAGGTTTTCTAGAATAGTAGGAAACGGTAATCATGTATGTATTCAATGTAGAGCTTACTCAGTGCACTGTTGATTACATCTGTAGTGACACCAGCAGCTTGAGGAACATGGAAAGAGATATCCTGGCCCTCATTGCCGAGTCTAGAATAAATAAAAATAATAGTTTCAAAAAACTTTATATTTTTATATATAAAGATTTAATGTTATATACCAACTATAACACTATACACTGTTTATTTATACAATAAATGCAATGGTGTTTATGAAAATATTAATTCTCCACTCAATAGATATATTTACACAGATATATGCTCAATTTATATAAGCTAAATATATCGCAGAGATGCCGTATTGAATAATTAAATTTAGAATATTCCATATAAATGCTATTTAAAATTTAAATAATCATATTTATAAAAAATAGATGTCTGGTAATTATGTTTAAATAATCTGTTTGCTTATTTTAAATAATTTTTAATTGTGTATAAATAGTATAAAATCATAAATATCTACTTAATAAACAACACAAAATGCAAATTGGGGAGAAAATAGTATCCAAAGAAATATTTATGAAGCTAGAAAAATCTAGAATATTTGATATTCAATAATGATTTAACATATTTTAAGCTATACATTTTTTTAATCTCTAAAGATGATATAGGCGAAAATAAAATAAATCCCAGCTTTCAGTACTTCTATAACATTTTGATTGAGTCAGGAAGAAATGACTTACTCAAATAAAAAATATATCGATAACAATTAGACAAATCGCAAAGGTAAAGATGCTATATTAGACTAGTCAGGTTTTCAGATATTTTGACAACACCAGGCCTTTTTGCGTAAAAGTTAGCAAATATGCGTTTCTAAGGTGATTTTGTGTGCAGAATTCATTTTTGCTGTTTACCAAGCTGTATCTCTTAAGTGGACACCGCCAGATGGATAAATCCAATATGGCCGCCTCAAACTAAAACGCATCATTTTTACAAGTATTGTCTTATCCGTCTGTCATTATGACGACTTCAAAACCTAATCAAAACTAACTATAAAGCTATAGTACATTAATTATTTTATTGATAATAATTTTATCTAAAGTAAAAACCAAACATAAATCCAAGATGGCTGACAAAACATGAAAAATGAACAACCATTAAAAGTAAAAGAATCATTTTAACATTTTATATTATATAACAAGTAGCTGTGTGTTTTACAGTGTCATTGTTGGGCACATTGCTGCAATCGTCATCATCGCTTCTAAATTTGCATGCTGCTGTGCAACGCAACAGCGATTTTTTGCACTCATGCATCTCTTGACGCAGTTACATGTGATCAGTTCCACACATGAGTCTGGGACTGGGGGTAAGGTATGTGAGCTCTTTGTATGTGAAACGAAAGGGCATCACCAGTTGGAGGAAGAGACTCTGGTACACTAAACTTCAAAAACAGAATTTCGAAAAATCGTCGCTTGACCATCAATTATTATTGAGTGTTGCTGTCTCCCCAAGGTCTGCAGCGCTTATGCTTGGAGGACATTGTATTCCTAAAGTGAGTACTTGAGCCAAGTCTGCTTTTGATCCAGATCGAAGTTTACCGTTTGTCTCAGCTAGAGCCTGGGGGACTATTAAAAGTTCATGCATCAGTACTTCTGACAGGTTTACATGTCGGCCAATTTCGTAGGCAGTGAGCAGGTGCTGAATAATTTTCCTATCTGCTTTGATGAACTTTTCGATACCTTTCTGCCTGGAATCTTTGTGTTTCACTTCAAAGAGTGAAGCAAATGTAAGTGCCTTGTTATTATGCACAGGATTTCGTAGCTTGATCTGTCTTGGTTCTGGAGCAATGAACCTTTCTTGGATGTAGTTGTTCAACTTTTCCTATCCTTCTGAATGCGCACCTAGTAGGTCGTTTTCAATTTTCTTTGTGACAATGTCCTTTGTTGCATTGTTCTGCAGATCGTCACAGACATGCCTCATTTGAGAATAGATTGAATGACTTCAGTGCTGCCAGAAGACTGTTCTCATCACGACTGTCTTGTGTTTGCCTTCCTATGAAGGAGTCATTGTACGAGTAGTCATCATCATAATCCAGGCCATTAACAGCTCTTGTTTCGTTAGAAATATGCGACCGTAGGTTGTAAGAGAGCACCCATCTACTCAGTGCAGATGATGTTTTGGTTATGCCTATAATTCCGCTTCTCTTCTTTCCGATACCATTCTGCCATTCTTGACTTTGATCGGGATCAACCTGATTAAACGTTTGGTTGGTACGCTTCACTGCAAAGTTTCCAGCATCAAATTCTATCTTGACTACTGGAGTAAAGTTGTGCATTTCATTAATATAAATTGTGCCCCAGCGTGTATAGTTGGGGTGACCGTATCTAATGAAGTAGAGAAGCATTCTCTGAAAAGCATGCAAGTGAAGTTCCCAATTGCCTTCCCTCTGGGCACGGGTGAACATCAGGAGTATCTGAACCATATCCATGTAACTCCACCAGTACTTGAAGTTGGGATTTACATTGGATATCAAAAAGCATCCATTGTATCTTTGAATTCATTGCTGGTCAACAGCAATAACAGTTCTTCAATGTTTTCACTGTTTGATTTTACCTCTATTTCAGCCCTCAGCTCTTGTGTTTTGTATTGGATGAAGGTAGGAGTTTTGGAAACATAATTTTCCACATGGCCTGGATGGTTAGCTTATGTGCTCGAATTGCTTTGGAGTATGACATGCCCGTGAGGACTTGTTCTGCTGTACCAGAACCAATAATTTTGCTTTCAACCAAGTCTCCAGTAGACCAGATGATTTAACATGCTTCACAATGACCTTCAGAAAATTCATCGATATGTGCAACCCGCCCGATCAGGAAGTCCTGGTATTCGTTCTTTGCCCACTTTAGCTCCATCAGCTTACAATAAAAGGCTTCATCAATTGTAAGTTCAAAATGGTGTTATCCAAGTTGTGTTGCAATGTGTTTGCATCTCTGAACCACCGTATGAAGAGTACTAAGTTCATGGGCTGGGGCCTGGATAATTGGTATGTAACCAGCACTCGTCATTTCAGGATTGACACTACAGTTGCTTTGGTTAAAATGCGTCCAGCCTGGCTTGATATCCACATTTTGTCGTCTCAGGAAAAAAACTATGTCCTTGCCAATGGCTTGAGATGCTTATGGATTGTCATTATTTGATTCGTTGTAAATATTTGTTGATGCCCTCAGTTGCTCTGGGTTCTAGTTTTCCTGTCACCACTGCAGCAGGTAAAAGCTGCTCCATGACTTCGGGAACTTTCAGAGTCGTTTTTAGGGAAGGTTGAAGGTCCTTTAGTCCCATGTTCATTTCAGGACCTCTTTGCCATCCAGCAATCTGTGTGGCATGAAAGCTGTTTTTGCCATCAAAACTGCTGTCGTTGTTGTTGTTGTTGTTGTTGTTGTTCAACACTATGAGGAGATATCTTTCTGTCTGAATCACTTCCAGACCTTTGCCGCTTTCAGCGGTTTCCTGCATAGGTCAGCAAGGTCACCAATGCCTTCCCTCTCCCTGATGGGTTCCTAGGCACCTCAAGATAATGTGCTCTGTTGATTCTTCTTCTTCTCCGCATAATCGGCAGCTTCCGTCTGTTTCTTTCCCGATTCTTTTAAAGTACCCACGTAGCTCCATGCTGTGGCCCATTATGAACCTTCGGAAACTTCTTCTCTCAGACTCTGGGATCTCTTCGTCCTTGGTTCTCTTGACTCTTCCCTGTCCATAAACTGCCCTGCATCTATCGTGGCTAAATATTTTTACTTTTCTTACATTCTTGATTTTGGCTTTTGCTACGTCGAATAACCATCCGGTATTATCTTGTGGGAGTTCACTAGCTTCGTTCGCTAACTTATCAGCTGCCTCGTTGCCTCTCAGTCCACAAAAGCTCGGTACCCAGGTTAGCGCCAGCTCACTCTCGCGTTCCTTCATTGCCTCTTTGATAAGTTTGTGGGTGGTGTGTAGGAGGTTATTCTTCGTTTTGAAATTGAAATGCATCATGATTTGGATGCTTGACTTTGAGTCTGTGATGATCCTTGCCCTGTTCTTCTCCTCATCAGTGATTTTACTACCATTTATTTTAAATTTTACGTTCCCTCTGTCCATCCACGGTTCGTTAAGTTTGGGGAATATCCAGTTGTCCGGTTCCTCCATGATTTCTTTCCACTTTCTTGATGCTGTGCTTCTCCATTCTACTTTTTTTAGTCTTTTCTTAACTATCTTGTCCGCTATCTTTCTTCTTGGGTTTTCCTCGCTCAACTGCATACTCCTCTCGTACGCTAACGTAGCGAGCGTTGTCCCTCGTTCCTTGATTTTCTGGAGTCCTGCTTCTTCCATGATTCCCTTACTTGGGGTGCTAGAGATGGCTCCTCTTAGCTTTCTCTACTATCTTGGCGGTGTGGGCACGAAAGGTTAGCTTTCTATCGTACGTTATTCCGAGATAGGTAGGTGTTGGGTTGAATTTGCAGTCCGTTCCATTTATCGTTATCTTCGGTGTGTAGTCAAAGTCTTTAGCATCTATACTGAAGAAGGCTATCTCGCACTTGCCGATAATTAGCTCCATGAGCCATGTCTCACTCCATTTGGCAATATTTACTGCGCATTCTTGGATTTTTTTCCTAGCTCTTTCATCACTGCTGTCGTTGATGTCAATGTTCTCACACCTGAAGGGGACGAATCTGTTTGGTACAAAGTTGGTGGAATCACTGCTCCTGTTTCTACATCCATTGTTTTCAGTGTACTCTCAGCCAGTGATGTGTCAATCTGCAGTAGTTTTGGGTAACTTATAATGTGTCCAATTTTGTGAAATAGTTCAACAAGTTCTTTAGATCGTGTCATTTCACGTTGAACTAAATATTACCTTGCTCAGTATGCTTTATTTACACACAAAAACACCCATTTTACATATTGTATTATCAAAATGTATATTATCCAGTAGCAATTGAACGATGCATTATATTCATTATATATATTCATTATTAATAGATAATATATTTGATGTAATTCTTCAAAATAGGCATTTTATAGGAAAAGGGCGGTCATATTGGATTTCATCGCTAGGAGCAAAACCGTAAGAGATACAGTTTGGCAATTATCAGAAATGAATTCAGCACACAAAAACACCCTAGGAAAGCTTATTTGCCAACTTTTACGCAAAAATGCCTGAGGATTTTTATACAGCCTTCTTTTTCGGATATTCAACTAGTCTATATGTATTATTGTTATTATGTGTATTTTAAATTATTAAAAAATGTCTTTATTATAAAACATTTATATATATATTTAAAAATTAAGTCAATTAAATGTTAATATTTTAAACAATCACAGTAACAATCGGAAGTAACTAAACGTAATTGATTTACAAAATGTGTGTGTAATCAACTGTTTTAAATGAAACAATATTTAATTGGACTTACAATTCTCCAAGTTTCCTCAAACATATCTCCCGGAAGCAAGTCATATAAGATATCCGTTATCTGATGTATCTGAAGTATAATCAATATTTATAACTTTTTAAATGCTACTATACATATGCCCATAAACATATATCAAAATAATAAGTAATAGACATTAGAAATATATTTTCCTAAAAATGTGTTTGTATAATCTGTACAATGTTATATGTACTGAGGCTCATTGCTGTCATGCCTGAATTAATATAATTTAATAAAAGTTTATTTGCATATATATATTTAATTATTCATCTCTACTATATAAATATTTCGGTTATTATCGTTAACATATTTAATTTACATGATAATATCTTAAAATATATATAAATTAGCCTACTGTTTATATGTATTGTACAATACATATATATGGCTCACATTTAGCTTCATTTTAAAGGTAAAACACTCTATAATGTCTTGACGGCGTTAGATATTTCCTTTTCATTTTATTGTCAATTTTGAAATATGTAGTTTTATAAGTCAAGTAAATTACTACAGAAAGCATTGGCTGCACGAAATGAACACAGAATATAAGTGACGCGATTCACAAAAGTATTCAATCATTAATAATAAATATTATTTTTAATTAAGCTAGCATTTAAAGTGCATTTTTTAATGAAATAGCTATAATAAATTTCCACTCATTTGCGCGTCCATTTTACCATAATTGCTTATTAAAACCATCCGGTCAATATCCTGTTCAGACAATATTGCGTCACCTTCATTGACCCCTTGAAAAATGCCTGCATCGACACAGTCAATTCGGTGTACACAAATAATATTAGAGATTTGATAGCGTCATAAAATATCCATTTTAAATTTAATCGAAACTAGAATCGAAATTAAATTTTAACACCTTTATAATGACATGCTTAAATGAAATAACATTTGGATAATACCAAACTCAGTCTAATATACAATCAGGAAGTACTAATAAAACAAGATCAATAAACAGTTTGCAGATATACATTACGCTATTATATTAATAGATGGGCATACATTTCGGCATATTAATAAATGAAATAAAAATATATTTAGTCGAAGCAAAAGTTCTCAAGAAAATATTCTTCAAATAAATACCTTAGTTATAATTTTAAAGCTAGTGATACAATCAATTAAAACAGAGAAATATATCTTAAAAGGAAAATTTGATCTTTTAAGGTTACACCTCCTAATCATAAGTAAATAAAACGCTTAGTAATTAATCGATAAATATGTTATAAAGCATTTTAATATTAATTTAATAATTAAATGTATGTATTAAACAATTAGTTTTAAATATATATTGTAGGATTTTTTACTATTAATAATATTCTACTATTGTATAATAAATTAATTAGGTATAATAATATATATATATAATATATTCTATTATAATATTCTATGCTATTATAGTATAATAATAATATAATAGAATAATTAAGTATAATAATATTCAATTCTATAAATTGTTTTTAAGAATTGATGTTCAATTTTTACTATTTAAAAAATATTAATTGAAACAAATATATTATATCTGTTGATTTTTTTATGTGTCATTTCACTTGTATACCATTGCTTCAAAAATTATATCATTTTTATCAATTACCACAAGACAGAAAACATCTTGAGAATGAATCACATGGGGAAATTTTGTTGTAAATCATCAAAAATTCTATATTTCAAAAGCAAATTTACAAAAAGTATAATTCCAAATAGACTGGATGGTACATACAGTTAAGGTTGGTAAGGTATTAATTGGTACTCAAACTTTTATTACTTGATTACTATATTAATAATATATTAATTACAATAATATTTGATTACAGAATAAAACACTAGTTTGAAGCATGTATTTAACATACCAAATACTTTACCTTATAATGCAATACACTCGCCAGCGTCAAAACAATAAGTAAAGAAACCACTGCTGTAATAATCCAGTAAAGCATGCTCATAGTATACAGGAAATCGGTACAAGCTGCTTTATTCAAAGTATAAATCATCGAAGTTATACCGATCAGACTAAATCCGAAGATGCTGCCTGTGAAAAAAGCAGCCATTTTTTCTGCGCGTTGAATGATATTGCAGATGTGTTTGTGCAATAGCCAAATCTGGTCAAGACAACCAACAATCTCATTTTGTTGGGAACTCAATCCAACTATCTCATTCAGGCGAGAGAAGTGGGTTATACAGGCCATTGATATTATCGTGTAAACTACAAGACCAAAACACCATGAAGAGCTAGCATAAATGCTCTGCAAAAAAGTGATTATTTTAATTGCAATTTTTCCTCTAAAATCCAAATCCAGTAAGTTAAAGGGGAAATAAATAGAATCAAAGCTGAAAAAGGATGAGAAGGACATATAACCCAATACGGTAATATTGATCATATTGCAGAGCAAGCCAGCCACCAAAACTATGGAATAATTTCGACGAAAGTGATATTTCCTCCCATTCAAGCGTCCTGACTTTGCTATCCGTTCCTCGAGGCTATCGAAGTCATCAAAAAGTTTGTCGAAAGAGGCAAAACAGCATCCGATGTACAGAATGGTGTGCGTCACACAAGTCATGACGTTCCAGACAAACCCAACCAAGATCAGGTCAAGTTTAAATTTTAGAATTGGAACTAGTCGAAGAGTGTTCATCGAAATTAAAACACCCACAATACTGCAGTAGACTTTCCAAGGAATATTATTAGCTGAAAAGTGCAAACCTGCGATACGAAGACAGACTAAAAGAGGTTTTAAAACATATCGCCATTCGGTCGTTGGTGTAGAAAATTCCATCATTATATAATTCCTTCCTATATCGGTTACTTAACTATATAATTACTTTAAAAGAATCAGAGTGACGAAATATATATTCATGTTACTGGTGGTAAATTTATTGTTTTCCTGGACGTGACAGTAATTCAAAATTAATAACGATGAAAATGTTGCATGACACAATAATAAATTTAATATAAGATATTACCATGGTAACAACTCTGTAACGTCATAAAATAATATTTAAATAAAACAGGAATTATTTCCGGAAGTCAAACAACTCGTAATCAGTATTTGACATGATAACAAATAGCTAGTATAATGTAAATACGAATGGTAAGAGGTGCATTAAACCTCTATTAGAATATTTAGCTCAAACAGTTAGAAAAAATATTTATTATACAAGGTAAGCTTTTACACCTGATAATAAAGTATCTAATCAAATAATATTTCAAATATATTTATAAAATTGTTCATATATTCTTTTATATGGACAGTTTTTACATGTGGTGTAAGCTTTCTTATAATTAATATTATCGAATTTAATTAAATTTGATATATTCAAATGGATTACTTAACATTAATTCAATTTATTCAATACCGAATGAATCTAGATTTTATAGAACAAGTTAACAATGTATATTAAATTGAAAAAATAATATCTCCAAAATGGTGTTTTAAAAACAGTATATACCTTATAACATTAAATAAAAAATTAAGGTATTATTTATTAATAACAATTAACATAAGACATTATGTTTTGTATAACTATGCAATGAAAAAGCGGAAGTTATTATTAATTTAAAAATTAATTAAATTAAAAAATTTAATTAAAAATTAATTAAAAATTATGTTTCATTCATTTCATTTGTCTATTTCTGTGAGATGTTTTTCAGAATTTTTGATATTAACGAATTGTGTATATGTACTGGGTGTGTGTGTAGGTGTATATGTCTATATTATCAACATATTATTACAAATATTATCTAAATATTATTACAAATATTATCGAAATATTATTACAAATATTATTTACATATTATTACAAATATTATCTACATATTATTACAAATATTATCTAAATATTATTACAAATATTATTTACATATTATTACAAATATTATCTACATATTATTACAAATATTATTACAAATATTATCTAAATATTATTACAAATATTATTTACATATTATTACAAATATTATCAACATATTATTACAAATATTATCTAAATATTATTACAAATATTATTACAAATATTATCTAAATATTATTACAAATATTATCTACATATTATTACCAATATTATCTACATATTATTACAAATATTATCTGCATATTATCTATATACATTTCAAGCTAAACTGAATTTGGTTTCAATAAAATAGTATAATTTCCAAACTCATCTTCGCGGCGCCTGATTCAATTTCAGCTCTGTTTAATTCCAATATTTTAATGTGTTTTTGAATACATCATCAAAATTCTAGAAGGTATCCACACCACACAATTCGCCAATTAAACACAATTGAATAGGACCATGAGCAATAAATACATTAACTAAATAATACACGTGCCAGTCAAAGTATAATTTATGTTTTGGAAAACGAAGGCTTTAAAAGAAAGATAAATATGGGCATTTTTATGTAAAAAAACTGTATTTTGAACCTATGTCTTATGAATAATTATAACCGTTTCAACCACAAACATGAAATTTGGCTCACAAATAAACTTTTGATGGAACTGCTACACGTTAAACTAAAAATTATTCAAAATATTTTTCAAATAATGGCTCAGTCAAATTCATACTTTATTACCTATATAATATGACCTTATAAGAAAAAAGATAAATAATTAATTAATCTAAGACATTATTTTAAAAGTTTATCAATGTTTTACCAATTGCATTACTAGTTTTACTCTAAAGTTTTAAGAGGAAAATTATTTAATTGAAAGTTTGTCACCCCTCTAACATATCATGATTGACTAGATAGCTGCATTCTGATTGGATGAGGGTTATATTATATAGACGTAGGAAGAGGGGGGGGCAGGGGGCAAGTGGCCCCTTCATGTTGCACTCTGGGGCGGCCAAATAGCAGATTGGCCCCTCCAAAAATATCAGGCAAAATTCAATACATTTTTATGTATAAAATTAAAACTATATATTTCAAATCCCTCCTAAATCCCTATGGCACCCCTCAACACTATGGCCCCCTGTCTTTAAAATCTTCCTACGTTTTCGTCCGATTTTCCTATGTTCGTCCGTTTACAAAACAATTACAACTTCGAAAGGTGGGTTAAATCCATTTGATATGGTTTTAATATACATATATGGGTTTTTTATACCTAGTTTGCCTTGTATCGTTAGAGAAAAAATAATAGCTATAATTACAAGCAAAGGTATATGAATTATAAATACACAAATAACAACTGATACCGATAAATAAAATGAAAACTTTGTTTACATAATATCTCATTAAGATATTAGGAAAGAAACTATTTGACAATATCGTGGAACAATTCTCCTTACTGGCTTCACCAATTCAATTAAAAAGCTATATTTATGTCTCAAAATATAAAATGTCTTATTATATCTAGTTTCGTACACTTTTCATATATTACCTATACGTAAATATGAATTATTTTAATATATAATAGAATTCATATTTGTATGATATAACACAGGATTTGACTTTACAACATCGCATGTGGTTGTCTTTATATCTGATATTGTTAAAACCATATTTTTACAGTATCACAATATTAGATCGAGTTTATGTCTACATCTGATTAAAAAAATCAATTGAATATGTTTATATATTTATTAATAAGCTTAATTTACAAAATTCGTAAACATTTAATACCAATAACAAGAATGTTATTGATCACCAAATTTATAATAAAGAGACACAACTAATTATTAAATATAATAAAAGTTATGCTGTGAACGCTTGGAAAGAATAAACCTCAAAAGTCCACAAATAAAATCGTTATAATTTAATTAAAAGAAAATACCGGAAAGACTTTCTTTAATTAAATTATAAAAAATGTATTGTGGATTTTTGACATTTAAATTAATTTTAAAATATTTCTGTACAATTGCACATATAGTTAACAGATGATGATACACAAAATTTGCGCATTATATAACAGAATCCATGAAAAAAAATTTTACACAATTGTATTTTCAGTATCAGCAATGACATTTAATGAAATCATTAACATGTTAATATTTCACTATAACATTTGTATGTTACAAAATGTTCGAATACGATTTATAGATACATATACATATGATTATATTGTATTTTAAAATGCAGAAAATGCTTCAATTACATAAATGGTGCATTACAGTAAAAAATAAATTAGAATAAAAAATATAATAGAATTGAAGAATAAAGAATAAAAGTAGAGTGAAATACATTAGCTTACATAAATATGTATTAACAAATAGGCAACCAGATTTAAAAATCAGACCACCCCAATTGGACTATTGGTATATCAATGTTATCTATTAGTTAACAATAATACAAACTTAACACTGTCTTAATACTCATAGAATTATATATAGTTGTGATAAAAATTGTAAATATACATTAATTAACAACTAGAAACAAAACGTATATGTGCACATCAATCAATTGTTAAAAGTTAAAATATATACTTTTCACTCGTATTGCCTTTTATTTAGTTTAAGTTATTCAATGGGTTTATTGCGACCCATTCCAGAAGTGTATTTTTAAGATTCTTTAGTGTTCAGTAATAAAGTTACCACAAATGTAAATTATTTTTATTCGAATGCTTTCATTTATATATTTGCTCCGAATGATTTTATTTTATTGTTTTTACTTATAGTCGTTATTTATCTCTATTAAATAACGTTATATTTGTTTCACCTGACGTTATCAACAAACGCTATTCCTGCCGTTCTCTGATCGCTATGGTAGACCAGTTAAACACCCTACAAAAACATTTTTTCAGCATTTTTCATTCACAGCTGCACTGCCCGGTAAAAAAGTAACCCTCTTTACTGACACCTGTTTATGCACCATTTTCTTTTTCCAATTATTCTTCGTTACTTATACGTTTGTTGCTGCATTTCTAAGCAGTGTACGAGATTCTAAAATGTGCATTTCAATAATTTTAAATATCATATTTTTTTATCGCCAAAAATGGCAAAAAGCTGGTTAGCTACAGACAATTTTAAAAGATATAAATTCATTCAAAC
>JAYRBW010086248.1:0-45388 GCA_036023295.1 Invenusta paracnida
ATATAATAGCAAAATACGGGGAAAATAGTGTCTACAAGTGACAGAAAGTGTCTGGATCCATATAATAGCAAAATACGGGGAAAATAGTGTCTACAAGTGACAGAAAGTGTCTGGATCCATATAATAGCAAAATACGGGGAAAATAGTGTCTACAAGTGACAGAAAGTGTCTGGATCCATATAATAGCAAAATACGTGGAAAATAGTGTCTACAAGTGACAGAAAGTGTCTGGATCCATATAATAGCAAAATACGGGGAAAATAGTGTCTACAGGTAACAGAAAGTGTCTGGATCCATATAATAACAAAATACGGAAAAAATAGTGTCTACAGGTAACAGAAAGTGTCTGGATCCATATAATAACAAAATATGGGGAAAATAGTGTCTATAAGTAAGATCCTTCTGCATCAATGATCTTCTGGAGATTATTTCTCAATCTAGCCAGTTCGTTAGTGAGGAGCCATCGGCTAAAGTTTCTCAAGTAGTCATAAAAAAACCTGTGTGCATCATGAATGTCAGCGAAGACATGATTATTTCTTTGAGCTTCCATATTTCAAAATATGAATCGATCAAGCAAATTCATGTCAGAAGAGTAAGGTGACATGTGGCAATCGGTCAATTATATTTTCAGCTAGAAAATTCTTTCTCATCTTGGCTTTATGAAGTCTAGCTTTGTCGTGCACAATCTTGAGATTTCTTTGATGACGGACACTCATCAGGTGCTGCAAGAACATGCAGTAAATTTCAGCATTGACTTGTAGGCGACCTATTATGTGATACTTTTCATCTGATATTATTTTTCTGGGAACTTCCTGGACGGTCACCTGCTGGTCCAACCCAAGCTCTCACGTTCTGTCTAGGAGGCATTGGTTCTTTGTAAAGCCATTTTTCGTCAATGTCAATGACTGAACTATTCATTTCTTCAAGAATACGCCTTGCTCCAACAATTCTGTTTTGCTTCTGTACATCACTCTGTTTATGCGGGATCCAGCGCCCATAAACGCTGTGGAAATTTAGGTCTTTCACAATAATTCGTTGAACACTTGATTCTGAAATGTTGGTAATATTGCTCAATGCACTTACGGATAAATGATAATCCTCCTCTAAGAGTTGGACGACATCGTACTTCAGCGGTGTTGTCTGGAGTCCGGGAGTCTCATGGCTAACTTTTTTCGTGTTCTTTTCGTTTAACTGTTTGACGATCTCCATCACGAAATTGCTGTACCAATTGCCTAACCCAACAGTCAGATGTCATCTCTTCACCTCAAGCAATATAAAGTAAATCATATATTTCAGAAGATCGTTTTTCACTTATAACCATTGTCAATATAAAGAAATTGACATGTTCCATATTGAATTCCACTGGAATTTTTCTTAGATACGAAATATTACATACTGCACTTATGAACAGGTACATGTATACTTCTTACTAGAAATTGGAAATTTAATTAAAACGGAATTTTTTTGGACCACCCTATACATATATATATGTCGTTCAAAACGATTTATGAACCATATATTTCACATATTTTTAAATTACATATTTATTATGTTTTTAATTATTTTTTCCGATCGATCAATCTCTCTCTCTCGTTCTCTGCCTCAGATGTCAATATATATATATTGATGTTTACATTTTACATAAATCGTTCATTTTATTTTTTCAATAATAATAGGACGCTACTCTGCGGTAGTCCTTCTCTGAATGGGTGGTATTTGCTATATTTTTCTCCGACTTTCACTCTTGCTCTTCTGTCAGAAAGAAATTGTTTCAGTCATTCGATAGAACATTTGGGAATCTTCGCGCGGTGTAATTTGACAATGTAGCCTTCTCCACACTTTATTGTAGGCTCGTGAGAAGTCGTAAAGAGTTATCAGTGTGCGCTTAGCTGGTTTACTCTCGTTCCATCCGTCCTGAATGGATTGGATTTCTCTTTCTATTTGATCTTCTGTGGACCTATCTGACTTAAAACCAGCTTGCATCATGGAGATAGTGTTGTTGGCTTCCAGTATGTGGTAGATGCATCTTCCAATGTTCCTTTCGAGGAGTTTGACCATGTATCTCGTAAGGCTCACTGGTCAGTAGCTCCCTAGCTGACTAAGATCCTTGTTCTTCATCGGTATCGGGATAATGGTAACTTTCCTTCAAATAGCTGTACTTCGCCTGTTTTCCAGGATGTCTTGAAGATTTCGCGTAATTTTTTCCCCTTATAGGACCCAGATGCTTAAGAAATTTTGTGTGAACGTCGTTGTCTCCTGCGGCTTTGCTGTACTTAAGCTTCGTAATTTCCTTTTCCATTTCTTGCTTGGTGATATCGCAGCAGCCTCCCTCTCTATTTCCAATGCAATTAATACATGGTTTAGCTTCGTGGTTTAACCACTCTCTCCATCTCTCTCTGTCTCTCTCTCGCATCCGAGGTAGTTTCGAGACTAAAGCATACTATTTTGTGAAGGCTTCCTCCGTGGCTCCATTTCTGTGAAGCGTCTTCTGTGTGGGCTGCCCTGTACTGGTGTTCGTATTTGTTTTTGTAATGGTCTTGCCTTGCGTCTTGGGTTGGGCTCTCCCGTCCATAGCCTTGATCGTCTGCTATAGTTTCGACGTGAGACGTTAGAAAAAGGAAATATATTGGCCTGAACGGTGTCCCGCCATCGACAAGGAATTCCCTGAAGGTGGTTCTGAAAGTCTTGTTACTGGGGATACCAACAAGATGATTGTTGGATACATGTATTCATCTTTCTGTGTTCCTTCCAGACTTTGAAATACTCCTAAACTCCTGAACCTTATTTAAATATATTATAATGGACTGAATTATAACGTTCCAATATTTAGAAAGAATTTACTGAAGGTGCTGATCCTACACTCATGTCACAGGCTATGTCAGTTGACTAAAATCTGTAGGGGTCTATTTTAACATGGGGTTAAATATGAAATTAAAAATTGATATCATAAAAAAGTGGGCCACACGATACTTTTAATATATAATTTTATTCAAGTGGGCCACACTCGACGCTTGTGGGCCACACGATACACTTTTGGGCCACACAATACGGCTATCTTCAAGCATATTCCTGAAAATGGGCCACACGCAACGTTTATACAAGCTACGCTTATCAGGGCCATACGATACACATATATATATATATATATATGTTGTTGCTTATACCCTAGCAATGATGGTTTTGAAAATAAAGTTACAGAAAAACCTAATAATAATAATAATTTTATATATTTTGTACATTACATTTACATCCATGACCATTTCACGTAAATTATATTTTCATTATTAATACTGAATTTGCTATAGTATTTATACATCTCTCTGTACTAATAACTATAGTTTATTCTATATTACCTATAAAATTATGAGTAGTATAATAGATATAAATAATTATATATATAAAGATGAATAGTATAGCAATGGATTTAAATAGTGGAAGACACTTTAACGTATAATCATTACTCTACATAATTAACTGGTATAATTTAAAATTCCTGTAACAGTAATAAGACGTTAAATACGAACCGAAAATGTATTTAATATATCGCTGCTCATTTACATCAATAATTAGGCCAATTTATGTAATACAAGTATCGCTAATATCAAAGATTATATATATATATAGAACATTTTTATATACCATTCGAGACATTCTTCTATAATCTTTGGCTAATACACTACAGTATGTTAAATATAATGTAATAAAATGAATAAAAAGCTAATCTTGTCAATTAATATTGGTGTTTAAATCATTATTAACTAATTTGAATTTTTATATTAAATATATTTATTATTCCTACAGTTTTGTCTCACAAAAATTAACCAATGCCAATAATAATACAAAAACTATGAATTTTATAGCGAACTTAATAAGACAGAACCAAATAGAATCAAAACAAACATATATTATGGCAATAAAACAATACAAATAATATTAGATATGTGTATTGTTGCTAGTAAGCAAACCAAAGTAACAAAGCATACGTCCCGATTATATATGATTACATATCTAAGATATGAGACTTTGTATATGAAAATCCAAACTAGTATTGGATAGAAAGAAAGCGTTGATCCCTGAAATTCTAAACATTTTTTTTGTGCCCCTCGTTAGGCAGTCAGGTCGCCTGGGGATCTCGGTCCCTAGAGATTGACGAATGATGGTTAACTGATGAGGTACAACAGCTCAACGTCAAGCTTTTCGCTCGACCACTACCGATTCCTTCAACTACCGACTTGCTTAAGTAGCAGCTGCACTGTATGGAAGGGCTTTCAAGCCGGGAACAGCGAGCGTATATTCGGATAGGGGCTTCTTATCTCTTATTTCTTTCAGAAGACTGGTCACATTACTGCTGTGGAGAGGAGAAAATAAGGGATTGTCGAGAATAAGGAGGTTGTCATAAGGAGACTGGTCATGCTCTGCTTATGTCAAAGCAGTAGCAATGCTCAGGAGGTTAACGAAACTTTGATTATGTAAGTATTAATTTAAATTTACATTGACGGTCGGAGATTTGACAATTTGAGATTTTTGGATCGTAATAGTTATTAGTACGAAACTAGATATTTGACCTATATTTAAAGTATTATGTATATAGTGGTCAACTAAAAGAATATAAATATATCTTTTTCAAAGTGGAATTTTATGTGCATTTTTATCAATATTTGCTTCAACTAACTTTATTATTTCCAGTTGATTATCCTCGATGTAAAGAGACATATTGAATGAAAAGAAGAACTTTGGATTACAAAAAAATATAGATTTATTTGAAACAAATAATTTAAAATTATTGTTTTTTCCTTTTCTAATTTTAAAGTATGACATAATCCTACTAGCTTAATGTTAATAAATGTAAGCATGTTACTTTGGCGAAAATGTATATAAATGCTACATTTTAAAGTTAAAATAGCCTTCCATGTATTTATTATTGATTACATTTTATAAAATGTAAAAAAACAATATACCTATTATTTGAAATCCATCAATTTAATTTGAATAGAAACAACGTTTAAATCTTATATGAATATAATTAAAATACATGCCTATGATTTAATATGAGAGGATTATTTTTAAAAATTATTAATGCGAATATACTATAGTATATATTGACACCGAAAATATTCCATTTTTATTTTATTATATATAAAGATTTATATTTATAAATTAAACGAGACGCTATACTGAATGCTTTTAAACCAATAAGTATATTTCGCGAGATGTATATAATAACAAAAGCATTTAACGATTAACTAGTTATTTTTAATTTCCAGTATATTCACGGTCTATTTAACTCGAAAATTACGAACAGGAAGCCTTTCATTATCTCACAATTAGAGACCAATTATATCTCCATTTATCCGAAGTTATTATCTAAAACTGATTTAATTTTGGGGGATCATAACCTACTGAAATTATAAACTGATTACACACATATATATATATATATATTTAAAATATTATTAGTCAATCAAATTATGTGCATAATATTTTCATCAATTTTTAGAAGTATAAAACATCATGTTAGCCTGATTAATAAATTATATATATTCAATTTTTTTCATATTATCCGTATATTGGAATTCATATATATATATTTATAAATTGAAGATTCCAATATTCTTGAAAACTCACAGACAGTTTCTTTAATTTATTGTACATCATACTATAATAATGCTATAAGAGAAATTAAAGTGAATATTAATAGTGAAAGTCTTTGCGTTTGATAAAGTGTGTGTTGTCATGTTTTTAATTATAACTGACGATGGACATTTTAATACAACACTGTTGTGAGGTTTTGATAAAACAGTTGACTATTTAAAAAATATATTTAAACAATATATATTAATAATTAAATATATAATGTAAGATGTACATTACATCTATTTATTCTATCTCTCTATTACATAATGTTTTAGACCTTATTGTATTTATAATATAAGTAAAAGATATTTTTTAAATTTATAATGTTACCCATTCTTTTCAGTCGGATAGTATTTTCCAAATCAAATATATTTATCTTGTACGTAAGTCTATATTGAAATTTTTTAAATTTTGTATTAATATTAATTTAAGTATATCTTATTATTCTTTCCTACGAGTTATTTCAATTATTCATATTTGCTTAAATATTCACATCCATTGAAGATGGCTCATTCACATTCTTCTTTTCATGTCACATTAATATGATTAAAATGATATGCAAGTTAGAAAAGCAGAGAACAACACTAATATTTCAATATATTCGGAGGTTCCATATCTCGCATATTGCAATAATATAATTCAATCCCAAAATACTTTCTTTAAAGTCATACTAATAAAGTAAATAATTTTCTTTGATAGTTGAGCATACCTACATTAATCATTTAATTGTTGGTAACTATCTTGCTGATATAAAATATTCTTTGTGATTATAAATAAGGTATATTTAATACAAGTATGAAATTCACAATTAATAAAAAATGCAAACATTAAATTATTAAAATTCGCAAAACAGTGATTTAAATTATTGGCATAATTTGTTTTACAAATTTGGAGGTAATACACATCTTATCATTTAAATTTACTTATAGTGCTCTCATATAAAAGAGCTTGACACTAATTACATTTTAGCCCATTATCTATAGCTTACCATTCTATACACCATTAGAGCTTTTAGAATATATTGTAAAATAGAAACCTTTTCTAATTAGATTTATTAATAATTCTCCCTAGGTCTTTTGGTTAAAAATGAACTTGAAGACACATGTATCATATAGTTAATTTGTTTTTGAACTTGTATAAATTTCCTGTATCTTTTATAAGATTGCAAAAATAATTTACACTAGTTGAAATACTGATTATGAAATATATTTATAGTCAGAAATTAGCATGGCACATTAGAATAAATATATATTTTGACTACGTTTATCTTAAATAATTACAAACAACCGATCTAAAATTTAATTTATTGGTTAATTATGCTTAATATGTTTAATATGGTAATTCCAAACATGTGTTTCGGACATATGTTTAAAAATCCATATTATCCAATTGTATTAGTCTTAAGAAAAGTATTAAATTATCAAAGTGCCATAATAATAGCTGCAAGATATGTATAATGTATAAGTAGAAAACAAGTATAAAATGCAAATATTAATACAAACAATTACTATTTTATGCAAGAAAATAGATTTATTAGAAAATTACACGCATTTATATTTTGTAATATATCTATTGGGGATGACGTTTTCCCATGTTATACAATAGAGCGAGTTCAAAAGCTATAAAGATCCCAATGAAGATCGGATTCTACATAACACTGCCCGAGAAATGAGACGACATTACATTCCATTAGTTTTCTTTCTCTTTCCAGTTATCTTTATATACCTTTCATGTATAATCATACATTCTGAATAAAACCAAGTTCTAATATAGCCCAAGTATAATATAAGATTTCTTTCACAAACATGGCAACATATTCTTTTAGAAACGTGCAGACAAAATTGTATCAGCTATTGCTCTAATTGAGAATGAAGGCAAGCTCTTCAGGCTTTTTCTTTTTTGACAAATCTAATTTTCTCCTTAGCTTTGAGTTGAACTATATTACAGCCCGTAAACATCAGGTTCCACTGTCTGGAAAATAGCTTCATCTTTGTTTTAACGTGAATCTTTTCAATATATTAAGAAGATCAGAGATTATTATTCTTTTTATATATAATCACCCGGTATTAGATTACCATATTCCAGTAATTCGCTTCTAACTTATATAGAATTTATTTTTTTATTTTTTTTAATAATTTTTTGTATTTTACGAACTATATTATATATATATTATATAATAACATATTTACACGAATTAAATTTTTCTACAATTTTCTTAAATTTTAAGCATATATTTCTGAACAGTTCCATATCAGCGTGATGTTTAAAAGAATTTGATAATTTTGGACTGTTTTTTAATAAATAAATAAATAAATATTGTATCGATATTTGCACTTTTACATTAGAAAAATTATAATAAAAAATCTAACTAAGACTAAACTTAAACGAAAAACAAATGAGACCATTATAGTAATGTGTAACTGTTTTAATTAACCTAAACGTTTTTTGTTTTTATCATAATAACTAACGAAAATTAATGATAAACTCATATATATATATATCAGTATGAATGTATGGATTCATATTAGTAGTTTGGTCTACAATTTAGTTTCATGTGTTATACAATTATAAAATATGGATAATTGAATAATCTGATTAATTAACTAATTTTATAAATTAAATTGAGTTTTACAAATAACGTTGCATTTTTAGTAAATATCTAAATATTTCGTTTATATAATATTTCTACATGTATTATTATCATAGACTATATTTGTAAGAAGCCAAAAAAGTTTTAATTTGGAAGAAACCAAAATTAAGAAAATAAATAAATACGCATGCATTATTTGTTTTTAATGCCATATATCCCCTCCAGCTTATAAGTACTTCTATTATATGCTATATGTATTATTATTAAAAATAGATGATTTTGTTTATATACAAAATAGTATATAGTTATATGTTAGCGTATGTATTGAACAATTGCCTTTCTGAAGTTGAAAGAAAATATTATACAAAAGTAGATATACAGAAATAATAAAACCTTTCTTAAAAGAGACATATATGAAGCGTAACTGGAACAATGGTGGGTATATTATGATTATATAATAGGCTCCTATATTTGAAATTAAGTAATCAAGAATGAATCAAATTAGTTTAGTACATGGCAAACTATTTGCTGTTTAGATACGAATATTTTATTATTAATGTTAAAGCATAGATTTGCTACAAACAAGTGACAATTTTCAAAGTTATTATTGACCATTCAATTTAAAATAAAATGTTATAAATCTTAATTACACTAAATAATTTACATTATAAATTCAAATTCTACATGTGTGTAAAAATTTTTCATATTTAAAAGTTTAACAGTGAATTTGTAATTTTAAAATATTACATTTTGTTATGATATAATTTCGTTTAATTAAGAAAAATATGAAGTATAAAAATATTAGCAGCATAGTGACTATAGGGACTATATTAAATCTGTAGTCCCTGATTTGCAGTTAACTGGCATCTTCTTAATATATTATACACTTTGTATGAATTTTTCTTTAATAAATAATAACAATTGTCAAATATTTATATTAAAGAATCAGAAATTTTTGTAAAAAATATGTAAAAAAAATATATTTTAGGGCAAAAATATAAATTCCCCACAAAAATTATAACAAACACAAGGAAAAAATATTACAAATAAAGAGTATAGATACCCTCGGGAAATATAGAGACAACAAAACTATCGTCCTTTTACCCCAAATGAGGGGAATATTTCACTGTTCTTATATTAAGCATCTAAAGGAAAGTAAATACAATGTTAAGTAATTACCAATATAATATTTTTTAAACATTTTCAACTTATTAGTAGGTATTTTAAAATTATATAAATAAAAACACGTAAATAAAACATATATGCTTTTATAGAGTATCTGTATAAGAATTTGCTAGCTACTGATTCATACATTTCTGAAAAATATAAATGAATATTCGCCATTTTAACGGGTAGGTAAAGCTTGTATAGGTAACTATATATAACTTGTATAATATAACTATATAGATAGCAAATAAGTGCCATTTTGATATTATATACTTTTAGGTATGACAATGACGGGCACATATTATATACTGTATGCTCATATACATACAGGAACTTGAAGTTACTGAGGAATAATTGCCTAATCAACTGGTTCCCAGCAGAATTTTCAGCTCAACACGCAATATATTTCTGATTATCGAATGTGGCATTGAAGCAATGAGAGGAGATAGGCATATGGATGAAACCACAATTGAGTATGCAATTGTACATAATATACACACCTATAGGTACACAGATTATACATACATATATATATATAATACACACAAAAGTCTCTTCTACTAGATAATTTCTTTAAGATTTTGTCGAGAAAACACAGTACACAGTAGGTACGACCAAATCTCTTTCGCGCAAATACTTAGAGAGACACAAATTATACTTTGTGATAGACTTGTTGTCACATTCTCCACCACCTCGTTAGTATAGCCTCCACAGAGATCACTTGTGTACCTCCATTTCTACATATATGTACATATTTCGCTCCTTCTTCCGGGTATTCCAATTCCTTCTCAATTCAGTTTTTCAAAGTTGAGAGTTTCCTTCTCTGACTTCATAAACTCTCTACCACGTATCGATATCTCGCCAGAATATTTATTAAGAAAGGCTACGGAGTTCTACTGACAACTAAAGGCGGGGCAGAATGCTTGTCAGGAAACTTAGCGGCAGTCTCCGATACAATTTATGCCATTCATCAGTGATTCTAAAATAAAATAAAATCACAGTGCCTCGATATTCTTCTCAAAACAATAAATATGCTAATTTGAAATAGAAATAAAAAAAGAAGTGGTATAATAGTGTAAGTATGCTATAATTTACAAGTATCTCGGAGTATATTTTTTTATTACCGTCGGTTGGGTGATTTCATTTAGGTAGACAAGAGTAAGAAAAATCTTTGTTTTCCTGTTTTTACATAAGTATGTGTATATACGTAGTAAACAGTTTGCCGCCTATGTCATTATATATACTGTCTATGATTTTTCCAGCCTTTTTAATTCATCTACGTTTGTACATAAATTAATCTACTGAAGTGAATTTTGTTCTCTCTTGAGACACACGCAATTAAGGGCACTCAATTCATTAGAGGCGATAATTAGTATTTGTATATATATTTTCATTCTGAAAAATTATTGTGTTTAAAAAAATGTTTTTGAAAGTAATTGTGTACAATATCATTTTTTTCTTAAAAAAAAATACAAATATTTACACTATTATTATACACTATATTACACTATTTACACTATATTAGCAGAAATTCGAACCATTATTTTCATTACATTTTAAGGAATTTTATTACATATACGAAATGATAAAACTAGCCTTATATATGAAAGACTTAAATCTACAAATTTCATTAATATAATTATATCAATAAAAATAATTTTTTAGTCGGAATTAATACATTTAAATAATAGCTCAAATTAGCTCGAGTTATAACAAAAACAGGATACAGTAATTTAAATAAATATATATATTTATCCTATGTTTATATCTATATACCTATATTATTCATTAAAACTAATTAAAATTATTACACAAAAGCAAATTAATGTATTATATATATTAATTGACTGAAA
Source organism: Invenusta paracnida (assembly GCA_036023295.1). NCBI lineage: Eukaryota > Metazoa > Platyhelminthes > Proseriata > Coelogynoporidae > Invenusta > Invenusta paracnida. Next base: position 11,245 of record JAYRBW010086248.1, read on the forward strand.
TAAATATAAACAATCAATTTATAATATTTAAAAATATAATTTGTAAAATGTATTGAAACACAAAATTCAAGAGAATTCTTTTTAAAAATAGTCAAATGTTATAATATTTTCTATTCTGTGATATGGTATTTTAGTAGTATTATATATAATATATAAACTGTTAACGGTATATTATTCTATAACAAATAGTATATGATGAAACACGTAACTGCTTGCACGTAACTAATTTGTTTCACATTACAATTTATTTACCAATAGTCTTAGTATAAAAAAGAAGAGAGGCTAAATAAAATTAAACTGTAGTGACAGCGTGCAGCATGAACTATTTAATTATTTTATATTGTTTCTCTAAACTATACATTAAGGACGTATAGAGTTTTATAAATTTAATAACATTTGAAAAAAGTATAATTATATTCATCAAAACATATTTTAAAATCAAAGAACAGTTATTAGTGTTTTAAATAAATGTGAGAGGATTTTTAGTTAACAGATTATATGGATTATTTTGATTTCAAAATGAGTCCTTCTCATTCATTCACTAATTTCAAAGTTTTTGCATGTTGGCATTACGGCATTAATATGTCACATTTGGAAAATAAATAATATTTTATTTTATGTATATATACGAATATTTTTGCAAATACTTTACTCATTATTACATTTGGTTAAAGTGACAATAAACAGTGAGATACAATAGTGTATAGTATTTAATACTAAATTGAACACGTAATTAAAGAGACAACCAATACGAGAGGTGACCTGTATTCAACACAGGCAGAGACAGATTAAATTAGCCATTACTGAGGCGATCTATATTAATTCAATTAACCCAACTCTTTGTGTCCAACGTGAATTCCATTATATAGTCTGTTGCTTCCCTTTTAATTTAATCTGCCTCTGCTTGTGTTGAATACAGTTCATCTCTCGTATTGGTTGTCTCACTAATTACGTGTTCAATTAAGTATTAAATACTATATATTATTGTATCTCACTGTTTATTGTCACTTTAATCAAATGTAATACTGAGTAAAGTATTGGCGAAAATATTCGTATTTGCATAATCTATTTGTGTTTTCATTTATTTTTAAAGGTTTACCTAAAAGGAATCTATTTACCATAGAGTAATTATACAAAAAGTGTTTACTCTTTTAAATTCTGCATGCAGTTCAATACTACTATTTACCTACCTAAAGCTAATGCAAAATATTGTTTTAAAAACTGAGAGCAAATAATCGTGTATGTAGTAAAACAGTTTGAGATATACAGGCAATAAATTATTTATTATAGACAACTTACGCATGTTAAAATTGTATGAATATATATATTTGTTCTTAAAATTAATTTAATCAAAATATTTAATACTACTTTTTACCATCTCATTTACATCAAATTTATTAAAATAAAACGATTTTTTACATACGACGATTCACAGCGCGTTGTATATGAAATCGATAAGAGTGAACACACTTTGTATAATCATTACTCTACGCTATTTACTATTTTATTTTATGTGAAATATTCATTAAAAATTCGTAAACTAAAATAATAGTGCATACCTACATCAAATTTTACGAATACAAATACAAATATACCATCGTAAAGTTATAACACAATGTGAAACATTATACGTTCATAAAAATTGCGCAATGTTTGTTAAAACTTTTTTTTTCTCATATTATAATGTAATGTATTAATTAGCAAATTTAATAACAAGTGTTTCAATTTTAATCATTATAAAGTTCTTAATAATTCTTAATTTCTTCTTTATCCATAAATTTGAAACATTTTATTGTTTTGCAAACACTATCATTTTATTTAAATAGCAAAAGTTTTGATTTAATTTGAAATATTGATGTAAATTAAAATTGAATTTGTAAATTAAAAAAAAATATTTACATCAGTTTTAGACGCCTTGTTTGATTAGTAAACATTTATTATAAAACAATATACCTACTAATGCATTATTATTTTTATTTAAACGTATTTTTTCTTGAAATAAAAGTAGTTATAATTGTAAAACACTATACAACGAATATATCAAACAATGCTTATGGATAACAATCTTATATTAGAATAATAAATATTTATATATATATTACGAATAGTTAAGAAAACAAGTACCTATACCTAATATAATTTTAGTGCTACTAATGAATGTTTTAATTGAATGTAACTGATGTTGACTTTATCAAAAATCATTTCAGCATACTTTTCATCAAATGTGAATATTAGTATTTTATATATTTCAACATACTAAAAATAATACCGAACTTTTATACTTTTTGAAATTTCCGCAATTTACAAAATGTTATTGTTTCTCAAGTAATTGAAATAATATCTTTATATTATACGTGAATAACATATATAAATTTAAATATATTTAACGATACATTTTAAAATTAAACAGGAAATTATAAATTTTCTGAATTAACTTTTCTATTTCTTCCTTATACAAATTATTTTACCTCTCATTTAAGTAAGTGTGTATCAATCATTATATATTTGAGTCATATACAATCAAACATGTTCTAAATAAACCAATTACTGAGAATGACATAGTTTGACAAATAGTTTTAATGCTTAAATACAGTTAAATAATCACACTGAGTCAAAGAGGAATGCAATCTATAATAGTTCAAACGTTCTTAAGTGAATATAATTGAGACATTTCAAGTAGTACTTGGGTCATAGAAATGTTCATTACAAGACTAACAGGATGAGTCGAGTAAAGAATAAATTTTGTAAATATGTCATGGATACTTTATTAAATTGTTAATGATAAATATAAATATAAAACAAAAGCGTTTTTTACAAATCTTGCCATTTTAAAATATTTGTATTTTATTTAATATTAATAACGTTGATGAGGTACTATTATGTCATATATAATATTACGATATTCTGACATAACTATTTGAAAAGTATTTTAATACAATTTTACATATTATAATTAACTGCTGTCTAGTAAAATATAAAAATATATATTACATAAAACCTTCACAGTGACTGCATAAATCTTATTATTATTAAAATTCAAACAACAATACGCATACACTTATACCTCATATTTAAAAAAAATTCATTCTAAATATTTTATTTGTTGAACATTATGGAGGCTATATGCTTCTTCTATCATGCATTGATAAATAATTTATTAATATACCTATATAAGTTGATATTCGGGCAAAAATGTATTATTTACTTTAGGTATCTAAATATATTATACAAGTTCTAATAAACATACTGATTTTATCAATGTAATAATCCAATTGATTCAATCATCAAGATAATTTTTTATTTAATTAACTTTTATATTTTAAACCTTATATATAAAATAGGGAAATAAATTTATTCATATTTTTAAAAATCACCTAAAATGGAATACTAGTATGTGTACTAAAAACAGTACATATACACCTGTTATTAAAAAAAAAACTTCAATATAAATACATATGCAAAGTAAAAATTAAAAAACCAATTAAAAATCATATTTCCAACAACATTATGGATTGAACCTCATATTGGGAAGATATAACATTACGAAAATTATGGGATAAGTCTCAAATTGGCTATACTGATAAATTCGGAAATGTACAAGGAATAAAGACTGAACATTAAAATATGTATCTATTGATCTTGTAGTCGCATTGCTACTATCCGCTAGTAATATAAAATCTCTCAGATAAAATTTAATTATCTATTTCCAAATAAACCTGGAAATGCAAAAGTTTCTGTATATTATTTTTGTATAGCTATTACTATACTACTCAAGAGATAGGGTTCGTTTTGACTGCACTAATTAGTGCTATAAAATATCCATATATCAATTTAAAAGTATAAAGCAGCAGACGCGACATTGTATTACAATAGTGCAACAGAATAAGAGAAGATTCATATCAAAATTTTGAACACTTCGAGAGAAGAGAAGAGAGAAGTCATATTCTTTACACCCCACCTTGTTCCAGCGGCTTTCTGTTCTTCCCTATGGCAATCCAGAATGGCGCATTAGCCGATAAGACCCAATCCCATTTGTCAGAAGGATTTTTCAGTAATCAGCAGTGAGATATGTGATCGCAGAGTTGTCCTGTTTCCTTCAACATATTATGTATAGTGAACCTATACGCATGCATACTTATATGACTATACTTATAACCCTTCTTCGTTTTCGTGATATTGCTCTCTTTTTGCATTTATAGTAATATATATGCTCAAACTTCTTCTAGAGAGCAATTCCGTATTCTGATCCATTTCGTACTCTGAACTTTAAAGACTAACTTATCCATGTCTCCTTGATCCCTTGTCATCATTCAAAGCTCCAATCTCAAATCATTGAAGACACTCCTCCAGCAGAGCAAAGACAGGCGTGTCAACAATTACGAGGAGAAGTGCATCGTGTGTGCGCCTTCCGCCTAGTGCCCATTCTCGCTTTTGTCCTGTTCGCTACCTGGCCGTGCACCACCACCACCACCTCAACACCAAGATTTTGGAAATAGTTTTCACGAAGGAAAACGAGCTTGTTTGTGCAGGTTAGGATAGAACAGGCCTAGGGAAAGTGACGGTTGTGCAAGCAAATAGCTCAAACTAGAGAAGGAGACAGAAATGACAAACTAGTTATAGTGGAAGGACGTTTTCTCTCAGCTGTGCACGCCACGTCGACCGCCTCAGACCTGTCTTCCAATTTGTTGGTCTATCTAGGCAGTTTGTGATACTACAAACTACATATAAGTCAATGTTTGTGTGTTAACGAGCGAGCGGGAAAATTTATCTTGCTCGTCTTGTAAAACTCTCGTTTACTGTGTGTGCTTTTCTGGAAAACAAACCGTCGACCGAGCAACGCAGCGACGACCCGCTCGCGAATTTGTGTACACACCGCCTTCCAACGAATGTTGTATGTAGAGATATTAACCTGAAAGCTTTTCATTGCCGGCATCATTTCATGCATTACACTAGCTGATGAACAAGTCTTTTGCCCACCGTTTATTATATACATACACATAATTTACGACTTAACAATCATCATCGAATCGTTGATCTTTTTTTCAATATCAGCGGAGTACTTTTAAGCAGGAATAGCGGTCTTTGCCCTTTTTGTTTACGAGCAATCGAAGGGTGAAAACAGATAGTAACGCTTAAAAGTAGGAATTACTGTATTTTTGAATATTTTTTATGCGGATTATTAATTACATTTACACAAATATGGTTCAACTATGTAGTTCCTTGGATAAAGGGATTATCTACACGCTTACCTGTTTCATACTTGTGCTGCTTCAACAGGATGTCCGTAAGTTACGACCACATCAATTATATATTTTTTCTATTTTACATTGTCTATAGTGTAAGATACCTATCATAAACAAATACAGAAAAACATTTAAAAAATACTGAAAAGAGGATTTAAAATTTGACTTCTACATTGGATCATTAACTTTGCGTTAATAAATTGCGTTTATATGTTTGGGACTTTCAATATTGCATCGGTAAGTTATTAATTCTGATGAATTATATGAATTTTGTGGCTGACAAAAAAGTAATCCGTATTAAAAGCAATCATTCTTTACCTTACACAAAATGTTCGTTACCTCGAATGAGTATTAAACTTTTATATTAAGTGAATGACGATTATTAAGTACTCTGGTTTTCTATAATATCTGTGTAATTTAGGTACTACCATTGATAAAGACATAATTTTCACAAGTTATTAAATAATTATATGCAATCAATAATATTGTATATTATGTGAGTAAAAACAAATTATCCAAACATATTTGATGAAAGAAAAGAGAATTTCATGATCAATAATTTTTAATATATTATATTACAGTCACCCTTTTTTGATAATTATTACATGTTTCTAAGTATTCTTGATTTCCAAGAAAACAGTTTTACCATTTTTATTGTAGATGTGCATTAATAGTTCAATTAAAAATGGTACACTAATTTCCAAAATAACACTGTTAAAAGCGTGTGCTTTGAATTGGTCTCAATACAGCTTTGAAAAATATAAAAATGCAACTAGGGCGTAATGAAATGGATTCAGTAGTGTTAACAATGCTGTATCGTACAAATGAAGTTTTCAATCTCTTGGAATAGTATTTGAATACTTGTAACAATATCTATCACGTGAGAGGTATCTAACTTCAAATGACTTACTTAAAAATGATCACCACAAAATTATTTATAAACTATTATCTCTCTATATTTAATGCATATAAATACCACACACTATTAACAGTTTAGTATGGATGCATTGAAGATATACGAGATGTAGATACTCGTATTGTATAAGAGGCACGATATATTCGTAGACTTGTATCAAAAGAATTAGGCATTTTAGAAGGGTGACTTACGAATGTTTTTAATATAGGTATTGTCGAGTTGTCAATTCTAGAACATGTAGCTCTTAAAAACGTTGTCACTTTATGATATGAGCTAATCTTTCGTAAATTTAATGTTGTAAAATGGATATTTGGAGTTTGTTAAATAATATATAGGGAAAGTTGAAAGCATAACATTAATTTGTCCTAAACAAAAACAGAGCTAACAAGATTTCTGAATTTTAAAACACATTCTGTATAATATAAGTCATAATTAATTTTTGTGTAAGTTAAATGAATGAACTTACGTCCAAATCCATTGTGATATTCACATTAATAGGAAGTTTGATCACATTTTCATTAAAAAGTGGTTTATTACGACATTATTTTCGTGCTAGTTTATTACTTATCAAAATTTAATTTGAATTATTAAAAATATTTACCGAAAATGATGGGTAGTTTATATATGTACCGCATATTTTCAAGTTTACAATAATATCACGAATTTATTAAGAAGTATGGCGACTGTAATTTCTACATATTATTGTAAATTATTGTACACTTTAATACAGCTCATAAAGTTCTGGCAAAATTTGTGTGATTTGTGGGCAATTTTGTCTGAACTTTATGAACCACTACTGTATGTACTTATTATTAGTTATACCACGATTAATTGTTCAATTAGAAATCTTACAATCGTTTATATGAGATTTTAAACTACTTAAAATATCAATTAATTAAAAGTTAAATGTACAACTTGTAATAGTACACCTTTCAAGTGGATCTTTACTGTATTCTATATATCAATATATAATTTATAAATATGCTACCTATAATATTAGGGAATTAATCCAGTTAACTAACATCTTTTAATTTGAAACAAATGATTAAAATTCCGAGTAAGAATATGAAAAGGATAAAATACGAGTCTAGACAGAAAATATAATTGAAAATTTTAAACTAAAAACTGAGAACTAAAGTGAAGCATATTCTTTAGTTACAGAAAATAATAAAAGTGATTTTTTGTTACTCACCAGCTTGATACATATATCTTAAAATGAAATATTTAAAATTGAGTTAAATTAGATGTTATATATAAATCCTTATAAATCCGTAATTGTTTTAATACAATTTCAGGTTGTTCGGTATAGTATTTATCAAATAACACACCAGAAAATTAATTTACATCTAATTTGTTTATTACAAAAAAAGAATATTAAACTTTGTGAAATCAACATCAAAGATAGTAAAAAAATTAACTTCACTTATTAATACATTAATATTTTATTTTTAACATATATGAACTGTCATTTTTTATCCGCTACATTCACTATTAGAGGTAATATATTACAAGTCTTTAAAACATATAATCTAGGCAAAAGGGTATATATTATTCTTTATGTTTTACTTATTATAATGAAGCGTCTTTTTATTAACATAGAAGTACCGTTTCTTGACACTTGTACTGGCGCAAATTCTAATCAGATGTTTGAAATTAAAACACCACATTGGCAGAATGTTCAGTAGACATGATTTCTTCTTCCAGCATGAACTTGTATAGCAAGCACATCATACTTATAAAAATGTGTGCCACAGGTAAGCCTGTTCCATTCTATAATATAATATAATGCACACATGTACAATTCAAGCAGGTACATCAAATGAACACTTAGTGATTTCCCTCTATATATTATATATATGTGTGTATATGTATTATACACTTAGCCACACTTGCAGTTGATCTAGGCCGTGATCGCTTTTTATATCAATATAATATGCGTATTGATGGCACATGGTGGCTGTAAATGGGGCGCGGGGAGGGGGGAAGGGGTGTAAATGTCAAACATTCTCTCTCAAAGTGGAAGATACTCTAAGCAAGGTGGGCAATTTCCGCTTGAAATACTGAATCTCTTCTCTCTTTCTTATAGAAAATCAAAAGAGAAACTAAGGAAAATGTCTAACATTTCTATTGACACAATATGGAGTATATATATGTGAGAACTTAAGAATATTATCTTGGCACTTTCTAGTCTGTTTGTAGGCAAACAATTTTTATAATATATAGACACACCTTGAACAAAAAGAATGCTAAGGAAATCTGCGTCAAGCCTTCCCAAGCTTTCGTCTTAACTATATATGAAATATTTAGTTACTAATGCCGTTTTTGGTGTTATAGTCTTTCAGATTTTCACCCAACTTAGTTTAATTATGTATGATTAACTCCCACTATATACAGAATTAGTGTTTTCCTGAGCACATTTTCAACAGAGTCATCGTATCTTATAATCCATGCAATACTATTTACAGGGTTCTCAATAAAATATAGGCATTCGACAGTTCAAATTGGGCAATGTCAGGTCAAATGTCGACAACAAAGAATTAAAATGTCAGAAAGTGCTTTTCGCGAGGTCAAATATTTACCAGGCCATATCAAATGCGGTGAATGGTAACTAATCAAGATCAAATAAAGTCATTCCCTAATTTAATAAAATTGTCTCAATTTGAATATATAAATAAATCAAAATAATTTTTATTTTTAGTTAATTATATATTTAGATAGTAAATAAAAATACTATTTATTTTAAATTCAGTTTAAATTTTCGAATTTTGAATTAAGTTGAATATTGAAATTAGTTTTTTTGTAACTGTTTCTATACATAGCTAATTATATCGGCGAGCTAGAATTCTCGTAGAGTGGAGATTAACACCGTTAAAAAAACATATACATATTATTTCGAATTCTACATTAGTGTATGTTTCTGCCCAGATACGTTTATCCTGAATGTTCTGATAAACAGCAGATGTGTACAAGACACCCAGATACTAGCAATAATCGGATGATGTATTCGTAAAACTGTGAAGTTGTGCTCAAACGCATAATATGTATATAGCTTTTTAATACGCATATTTCATATTTATTTAAATATTTAATTTAATTAATCTTTTTTAATAGTCTCCATAAATATCTACTATTTCATCCGTATTTTAACTTCACCAAACAACCCAAACAGTCTTTAATATAATTTCCGAAATGGTTGAATACTCAATTTTACTTAATTTAGTTTTGTAAATTAATGTTTTTGTGTGTAATACATCCAATGCAAAGATTTTATTTCTTAGGTTAGATTTATAAATTCATAGTAAAATTGTGCGCGCGCCTCTGTTTGATGTATCCTCACCGCATGGACAACATCTGATCCGATGTAATGCAAGCTTTTAGACTTGAATTTTTAATTGTCAACATTGGAAAAAACTTATAATTACGCTAATTTTAGAAGTGTAGAATTTAAGTATATTACAGACATTCTGAGTCGCAATAAGTATAACATTTTCCTAAAATAGTATTGTTTGTTAAGAAATACAGAAACAGAATATTAATGAAACATGTCGCAATTATCGTGCATGTATTTTTATAGACAGTTTCATTTTATTTATTTAACAGAAATATTTCTTTTAGAAGTAATAATAACTAAATATTAATAATATGACATTATTTTCACCTTAGAAGTTATCCATATAGTACTTCTATCATTGAATTTAATTAGTAATTATAAACATTTTCAGAAAAAAATTATTAAAAAGTTAACTGCATTTATTTTTAATACACATTCAACTATATATCAATTAATAAATTATAACAAAATAACAGATAATATTTTGAATAATAATCGAATAATTGGTATTTGAACGAATTATAATAATAATTAATTGCAAATTTGAATAAAATTAATTTTTACTTAATTATATACTCTTATGAAACGTTGATCACAATTTATCTTTTCATTTTGACAAAAGTAAATTTTAAAACAAAGCAATCATTTATGTGTAGCCTCTTTGGTAAATTTATAGCTTCCCATCATACTATTAGATATTTTGCTATTTTCTTTCTATATATTGCTACTGAAAATTTATAATGTAACAATTTCATTCATACAATGTGTTATTGTGAATTAATTTTTTAAATTTTAATTGATGATCATTAAGGCAGTTTCATTTGAGTAATTTTTCAGATGCTTAATATGAAAGCTATATCATCAACCTAAATAGACAACGAAATATTTCTGTAATATATAATATATATAATATATATCACAATATATAAAATATAACATAATATTGGAAAGTTTCTGAACTAAGGATAAACAATTAGTGTTAATAGAGCCGAAATATTTTTAATGGATGTAGATAGTTATACTTTTTGGTATGTCCCAACATTTTTAATATTTAACCAGAAACAAACTATTATTTCAGTAAAATATTTGCTTTATTTTACATTTTGCATTTTCAATATTTAATTTTAACAATAAAATTATAAACACTTTTTCCTTGTTTATCTCGATCAATAATTTTTTCTGGTTATCTACATATAATTCAAATTTTTATACAATTAGTTCATCACTTTAGAAGTAAACAGTTTTATATTTCCCTATACATAAAACCAGCATTATTTCTATATACATATTTAGATAGTATTACAATTTTAGCGATAACATTTATAATTAGTTGACAATATATTGATTAAATTTAAAGTGCTTAAAATAATACTGACAATTACAGTATATGTTACGTTGTGCTCAATCTAAAAATGTACCATATTCAATCTTTAGATTTAAGATGCCTTACTAATGATAGCCAGACCCGGTTGTGTATATAAGTAATCATGAGGCCAATCTAAGAAAGGGATGATGAGAAGTCTCCCAAAATTAGGCTGGTATACATAAGTGTCTAAGCTGACCTGAGGACAGACAAGCTCATAAAGCTTTGGTATAGTTTAGTCGGTGTGAAAGGAAATTCCTTTCAGAGGTCCGGATGACTGATAGAGTGATAGACAAGCGCATCCACGAAAGAGTCGTGGTCCTATGTCATCCTTCTCTGAATCGTTGAACAAAACCAACCTGGATCTAGCGGAGGTTGCGCTAAGCAGCCTCACTTTTCTCCTTCAATTCTATTCTTAGATAGGTAGCAGCAGCTAAGCTGGGGATTCTATTTGCATGAGAAGTAACCCTACCGTTTTTGACAGACATTTTAGTGACTTATTAATTAAGTGAGAACTAAGAGAGAAGGACATGAAAAATAAAGCCTCTTTGCTTGATACACCATTTTTATTAGTTAATTAATTCATGTTACAGCTTATTAGTATGATCAAGTTGCGCAAACCTTCATTGAGTAGAATGTGAATTTTTAGGTTTAGTCCTGAATTTATCACTCCTCAAGCGTACAATTACTATTGGCATGCATGTTTTTTCGTATTGATAAAAATGATGAAAAAGGCTGTATATGAACATGCTATAGGGTCACATGCACATGAATTTCATCGAGTCAGTATTTATATCCTTTATCAATTAATTATTAAAATACCTAGCCTTGTGAGGAAAACAGTTCTCGCTAGTTATTTATTCATTTTAAACTTTCGTCTCAAATTTATTGTTTTATTTTTATGCCACTGGATATTCAGCTTAAATTTGATTTATTTAAGCGTATATATGTTAAATAATACGTTCCATTTTTTTATAGTTGAAGGCGTCAAAATAACTTCATTAACTTTTCATGTTTATGCGAAAACATTTAAAACATTTATTGTTATTTATAAGCTAGATTTATATATTGGTTTCAACTTTAAAATGTATTCAAATCCCTTGGACACATTTTTTGTTTAAAGTATAAGATATATATAGTTAAAATATTTTAAATTCAAATTATTACATTTTTATTAACAATATTATATCATTATATAAAATTCCAGTTATTTTATAATGCCTGTCTTACTACATATGTTGCATTAGTTCGACAGCCTTTTAATTGTACAACACTATATACTTACACGTTTGAAATCACTACATTTTTTAGTATCATCTTAATTAAGAAGTCTATTTTCAATTTAAATTACTCGTTTCCAGACATTATTTACCAAATTTCGAGTAATGCAATAGCCATTTTAATTTGGTAATGAAGGTGGGATATTTTAATCTAGCTTTTTCTATTTTAAAACATATTATATGCCTATAGGACTCATCATCTCTTCCCAGTATTCCATATACTCGACCTACAAAAGAAAAAGGAAATTGCAACGGTTATAATTATACGTTTCTTCAATACTGCGCCTCCACATAGAGATAGATATGTGGCAGTATACGCTGTCACATTAAGGGATAAATTAGCTTTAAGTATGGTGATTAGATTAAAGGAACTCGCTCTCCTGAATTATAGATACAGGCCTAATGAAAGTTACGCTGCTATAAGGAGAATTTTGCATTTTAGAAGAAAAGAGATCGCCAGATATTTCCTTCAACAAATCGATGGACTGCATTTTTTTCATGAATGATATATGCTTTAATCATGTCTTTATATATATATATATACAATTAAAATTTAGAACAGTTTGCGCATGATTTATAGAATTATAAAGATATTTTAAATTTATGTACCTATCTATATGTAAGTGTTAAAGTAGTATATATATTCATGTTTAAATGTATAAAAATAAAAATAACAAAATCAAATTTATACATCTATATGAATGAAAATAAGTGTACAGAATAAAATAAATGCAAGAGCACAAAATAATAATTCATGTTTCACTTTTGTTTTAAAATAATAATTAATAATTTATTTTTAATGTCATGTTATAGATTTATCAATACTTTAGTTAATTTGAAATCCCTAAGTATTCTATTTTCTATATTATACTTTAATCATTACCAGCATTTTATGAACTAAGCTAGACAGATTTATACTGATTAAATTAAATACTCTTTAAACTGAGAAAATTATTGGGCTGCACTATTTTATTCATTTGTAATGTTTTTAATTTGAATTAGTTTTTGCATAAACATATGTATAAATAAAACCCGGAAAATGCAATAATACGTATCTACAAATATAAATAGAAAACATTTTCATACACATTAAACTACGAGTATGTTCAATATAAATACATATATTAAATATGTCGGTCTAGTTGGAGGAGACAATCGTTCAAATTCTTTCTAGAGTGAGGAAATTTTTTACTAAAGAATGATTCAAATTAATTATTTACTCAATTAAGGACTAACTCATCCATTTAATTAATGTCTCCTCTTATATTTACGGTGTAAATTCTTGCAAACAGTAAACAATTATTCCCTACATAACATTGATAAAATACGGGAATAGCTTTTGTTAAGAAATGTAAAACGCCTCAGTGCCAAATAGAACATTATTAATTTTGTTAAACGCGTTGTTAAATATAATATATTTAACAACGTGTTATAAAAGGAAATATGACATATTATGTCATATTTCCTTTTATAAGACAATACTTAGATGTTGTACTGGATAAATGCTCTCGATGTAGATGTACGCTTGAGATGAAAGATGCGTGTAAAAGGAACAAGCTGCATGCGACATACGTACCTGATATTTTCAAACTATTCATTTTTGATATTTAATTTTTATACTTTGTACGTTCTGATAGCCTTCGTTTATAAGTTAAGACAAAAAATTATATCTTACAAATGCAATTATTGAGTTCAAAGAGTTTTTCATTTTGATTGTGACATACTTTCCATGACTTCTCAAAGTGACTGTATTATTCGGTTGTGAAGCAATATATGCTTATTATCTCTTGTTTAGCAATATCATATCTATGTAACCCTTTGATAGATAAATCGTTATTTCGCTTTTATTTTAAAGTAAACTAAATATAAATTTTGTTTCCCGCACTGAATTGCATATTTTTAACCAAATAAAACTAAACTTTCTTTAGATTCTTATGACATATTGTACAATTTACTAAAATATATCTACGAATCGTAAGTCAACAAAGAATAATTTACTGTATACTGTAAAATATTCTATATACAATGAAATAATATAATTATAATGCGTATTGTAAATATAAGATGCATACTTTTATTATATTTCTCTTAAATTTATTCTCTCATAATATATTTATTTTTTACATGAACATTGAATAAATGATAGATATTTTATTCCTTTTTCATAATAATGAAATTGATAGTAATGACACTCACAGTAATCAGTAATAACATTGCTTGTATTCTTAATAATTTCAATATAATCGATTTTTTTAAACATGAGTAAAATATGCATATCAACCAATACAATACTTGTATTAGATAATTCATGTACATACATTTAGAAATTTAGAATAAAATAAGTTTTACAAAAAAATGATATGTCTTTCAATATATATATGTATATATAAATGAAACCATAATTCATACAGGAGTTTTAGTCATATTTGCAACATGCATATCTTGATGATTAGTTTATCAAGTATTCACTACTTTTTTTATTAAATGGTAGTTTATTTAGAGTACTATGATAATGTTATGCACTATATTAATGTGATCTCTATTTTACTATCTTTATCATATAGAAATTAATGAATATATATATGGAATGTCAATTTAAACTAAGTACCACTGAAAATATTGTACATTTGCAACAATATTGTGGTCAACATATATCATTATGTAATTAAAAATCTAGAAAGGATCAATGTTTTTTACCAAAATCTTTGTCATTCAAATTGTTACTCCATTTTTCAGATAGCCAATCCGTGTTTATGTATAAACAGAAATATTTATGATCCTATATTTGTGTTGATAATGTGTAAATATTATCAGTAAAACTATTATTCTCACGACTGTTGTAATTCTTTTGAAACGTAATGTTTATGTTATGTCCATATATACATATATATATACATAAAAAGGTAGTAATTTTAATTACAATTGCAATTAGAAATTCCAATTACTTTCGCCTACAAGTTGTAACCAAATTACACGATACAATTGAGTGATTGAAGAAATGAACGCTTTTTCGTCATTCTTAAAGGCTAATTCTCAAGGTTTAAGTTGTAGTTAATTTATTCCCTTACATCTTCGCCAATTCACCAACTCCTTCCCCCCCCCCGTTTTCTCTTCCACCTTCATCCGATCTAATTGCACAATCTCTCAGCAGAGCAGTGTCTCAAACAATCCTTCGAGGCATTACAAAAAAATTAGTTCCCGCAGGAAAGGGGAGAGTTGAAGGGATATGAGAAAACGAGAAAGCATCTAGACTTCTGGAACGGTGTAGAAATCGTATCGGCAAGAGGTCAGATAGTACGAGGACAGGACGTTCACGAAGAACGAATGTCTTTCCAATTTCCAACTCTGAAGGACATCACAATTCCTCGTGTGACATCTCTTAATGCCAGTTTCTCCAAACCATGATTTATGGGAGTAATTTCATCTTTTCCTACAGTTTAGGAAGAATATTGAGAGAATAGAATAGAATTGGGAGAATAGAAAGCAAAGGAGAGAAGAGAAGAGAAGAAATGGGATATGAGAAGGAATATCAGAAAGAAAGAAGGCTGCGGCTATGCATATAACACTGAATATCAGAAGTAGAATATAGTATATAATTTAACTTTCTCTGAAATTGAGATTTTTGTGCTAACTAACCTAGCTGCTCGCAATATTAGCAGTATAACTTCTATTCCGTACACTTCAGTTATGGAATTATAGCGACTGACCCTAAATTGGTATATTACATTATTATACCTTTAATATTTAGCTAAACCAACGTGTGTTCTTATACGACAACATTTCTGGAACGAGAGCGGCTTTCTGTTAAAAAAATATTTATGATACAGAAGCCGTCGTATATTTCTAAGACTTCAAGCTATACAATAATAATCAAGAGAAGATGAATATTAGCTCAGATTCTTTGCCTGTGATTATAATAGAAGCATCAGGCGGTAAGTGTATACAAGTTTTGATCGTCTTAAAGGTGGCGGTTTGGGAGGATAGGTGGGAGAAGGGAAGGGAGGATCATGGCTGAACACCAGATTAGTTTGACGAGGAGCGATAAATCATGACTAAGTTAACTCAAAGAAGCAAATCTTTGCCACTCGCACAGAAATCCAGCACAACGGCATATAATAGTGAACAGAGCTTTCAAGCACAAATGGAATTAATGAATTATTGGTAAAAGGAAGGCATATTAAATACATTAAGCATTATTTATGCAACAATGACATCTGAATTGAACCAGTTTACGCGTAATAATTTTAAAACCGAGAACTTAGCCATGAATAAGATATTTTAAAAGGTAACTAATAAATTTGATATCAAAATAGGGACAACGATAATTAATATTTCTATTGTCTTCGGATTGTAAATTTAAAATGTTTTCTTGTCAAATTTAAATATTTTAAAACAGCATGGTAATAATTCCATTGTAGAATACAATAAGTACAAATCGATCTATGCTTGCATGATAGGTATGCTTATCGAAGTAACATCCATATTTTCTATATCTATATAAAGGGGAAATACATATATTGTAAATATTAATATTACATTTTTATTTATATCAATAATTATTTAATTTATTATTTATTTAATTATAATTAAATAGTATATATATATTCTGTTTGTATAATGATAAATACATTCTTAAAATCTTAAATGTAGATATTTCCACTTCACGCTTATAGCTTATATATAATTTTGGTAAGAAATGTGACATTTTAATATAAATTACTTTTTACTGACTTGTGAGAAGTATTTTATGACTTATGAATTATGAAAAGTATAATTATAAAAATATATCGCTTACATCACGCATTTATAACATTCCAACACGTAGTAAACAGAAGTATAACTCATTTCAATTCAGTAGGCACTTCCTATAATTATAAAATTGTCTTCTAATCTTCAGTGAATCAAATTTGATACAAGTTATATAAGAACTGTCAGAATTGAAAAGATAATTTTAAATTAAATTCACAATTTTGATTATAAGAATACTATTTTTTTTCAAGATATACAATCTACTAATAACTATTTGTATAAAACGTTAACATATCAACTGCAAACAAACGCATTCAAATTGTATTTTCAAGCCAACATAGAATGCAATAATTTGGCATTCAAATACTTTAAATATAGTTAATATAGTCGCAAACTGTCTGTAGTGTACAAAGAAGCATTAATATAGTTAATATGGTCGCATACTGTCTGTAGTGTACAAAGAAGCATTAATATAGTTAATATTGTCGCATACTGTCTGTAGTGTACAAAGAAGCATTAATATAGTTAATATTGTCGCATACTGCCTGTAGTGTACAAAGAAGCATTAATATAGTTAATATTGTCGCATACTGCCTGTAGTGTACAAAGAAGCATTAATTCAAAATACTCTTTACACTTTACTCAATTTAATTGTAAAAAAAGAGTTTTTTCAGGACGGTCAACTCGTCAGCTCTCAAATCAGGGTAAGAAACTATAGGGCCTATATATATATTAGTAAAATGCTTTATAATTTCTATGAAAAAAATATAAAACATCATTTAAAGATTTATTCATATTCATAATTTTAAAAAAATATTGCCAAATTCATCATTAATGTTTTAACATGTTGACGTTTTATTTTACAGACACTAATGCTATGCGGTATTAAACGAATATTAGAGTGATGTTCTATTTCTAATAAAATTATTAAAACTTTAAATATGTTTTTAACATATTTAAAGAAATACAACAAATATGTTTTGTATTCTGTCATACTGGATAGTATACATATTACACTTATCAATGAAACATAGGTATAACAATCAATAATCTGTGTCAAATTCGACAAGCTATAATGATAAGCCCATTAGTTTGTATTATTTAAAAAGGAAATAATTTGTATTATTTCTGTGATAATTCCATTAAAGATAGTCAATTTGTTAATATTTTTAAAATCAAGTGAATTTTCATTTATTGCTCAATTAGGCTTGTTTTAATTTAATATAATTTCTTAAAAATAAGTATAAATATATTAATATTTAGGTGGGTGATCGACTTGATCTCAAAAGATGCTTTGATTTTCCTTTTTATTGTATTAAATATTTTCATATATTCTTTTCTTTGTAATAATCAAATATATAATAATTGTACTATGAATAAACGCACTCTTATTATTATTATTATTATTATTAATAATAATAATATAGTGTGCTATTAATCTAGAATGTTGTTAAAATTGTACTTACATGTATTCAAAAGCTTTAACCTATACAAAGTAGGTAATATGTATAACAATTTTGCATTGGAGTCAGAAAGTAGTAACAGAACAATAGTAATACTTTAAAAAGTTATATGTGAGCTGTATCTAAACCTAGTTGGTAGTAGGTTGTTAGCTCATGCGAGCAACCTACGTACAGTAAGGTATATTAGAATACCACAATTTAGTACCATTTTTTAACAGCTACCATTTAATAATAAATTTATATTTTGAAATGATTTAATTTTTATTGTGTAACGCTGCCAGCCAACAATTAATCAGTTTGCTCATTTCCATCTTCATAACTATTATTAAACCCGAGATATTTAGGTGTATTCTTCTTTTTCTTCTTCTTCTTCTTCTTCTTTTTCTTCTACTTCTTCAGACTCAATAACACCCCCTAAACTTAAGTGATTTTTATAAAATTTTAAACATATACTGGAAATGACCCGGTGATGAGAAAAATAATATTTTTTATTTAGCAACTGTTGCAGGGGGAATAGATTTTGCATAGCAACCACTGTTTTCTATCTAACACATAAATAGCTAATTTTTAGCGTAAAATAGACAGCTACCTATGGGTTTTGCAAGAACAAAATTTATATTGTTAGAATCGCCATGAAAACTAAATAAAAATAATGTATTCAGCGAAAATTGCGATATTAATATAAGCCAAAAATGGTAAAAATGTGTGTTAACTCAACTAATAAAACAAAAGAAATATCCGTTAAATGTGTTAGCTCTTTAGTTAGGTTATTATTAAGAACATTATTAAGTATATTCTTGTCATTATAATACGTTTATGTCTTCATTAATAGAAGTATTAAAAGAATTAAATGGATGAATACATTAAATTAATAGAAAACATATCAAATTAAATGAAGTTATACATACATTTATAAATATCCTAGAAAAAATGCTTTTAGTATAATAGTTTTTTTAAGTAGTTAGTTCAAGTCCAATATTATTAACTAAAGAGCTAACACATTTAGAGGATATTTCATTTCTTTTATGAGTTGAGCTAACACACTTTATATACCATTTTTTGCTATATATCATTCATTTATAAGATATATATATACATATATAGTAAGGTATAGAATTTAAATGCATAATACTACGAAACCAATTAGTTATACTCTGGTCTCATGGAAGGATACAATATATAAAATAAAACCAAAAATATGTTAGTTATAACCATAGTTTATATTTTTATTTATCGGTTTATTTGTGTCCCATACAATACAAATTCACTTGCAATTAATTGTATAATATAATATAACGATACTATAAACATATAAAATTATATATATACATATATATGTTTGTGAAACTTTACTATACAAGGTAATATAAAAAAATGAATAGTAGCTGTATCCATAGAAATATAAGCGAAATATCTCTATGGGTGTATCTCTAAGTGGAGCCAAACACGAAATATAGTAACAAACAATACATTTGAAATAGACTATAACTGATTTTTTAACGTAAATTTAATGTCGCACATCTTTAAAACAAGAAAATTGACAAAAGCTTGGTGATCTTAAAACTACGTGCAGTATTTATGACAAGATTTTCGATACCTATTATGAAAACTTACTGCTTTAACTGGGGAGGGACGTTGTAGCCTAGAGATGTGCTGGACTGCCGATCAGATGGTAGTCTGTTGGAATGAATTCGAACCCCGGTTCGCAAAATTAATTACCCCGTCTCTAGCTGGCAGCTGGCAGCTGTGCTAGTCAAACTAATAGCAAAATATAGCGGCCCGAAAGGGTTCGTCTGGTTTGTAACATGCAATAATACCTTAATATAGGGCTCTGCGTGCATTTGGTAAAAAAACTACAATCTTTGTAGCCGATATCTGAAAGAAAGGGAAAACAGATACAGATGTTCAAATATATATATATCTTCAAAAACAAAGTACCTAAATGGAAAATGGTAATGTCTCCTTTTCATTCTCCCTCTGCTCCTTCATACGCAGTGATGACGTCAGCAAGCGGAGGCAGAGACGACCGCTTCAATATCACCCGCTGGGGAGAAAAGTCTCTCATCAAATATATTCTGGATGACTATGATCCCCGGTCACGTCCAGTCGTGGACGGTGTGACTCCGCGGTCGCCGAATACTACCATCAACCAAATCACAGTGGAGTTCGGACTCGGACTCATTCAGATCCTCGACCTTGATGAGATGGAGCAAGTGCTGACCACCAGCGTCCGCTCGCTCTACGTAAGTTTATTTTTATTGTAAACTGTTATAACCTATCAAGCTCATCGATATTTAATAGTATTTATTTAACAAAATAACAAACAACCTATGAATTTATCTATTCTAAAAGTTATTAACTTTTGAGGATGACTATAATTAATATAACTGTATATAGTATTAATTGGTACTTATAATTTAATAATTAAAATTCATTTACTAAAATCAAATAACTTTAATCGTATAATGACAATAGTTTTTCTATTTACTTGTTAACAGCTTTGAATAACTAATGTATAACATTATATATACACACGTTGGTGTGAATAAATCAATTGATGGATACTATTAATTTATAACAAATTAATTTATTATGTTAAAAGTTCTGTCAAATTTCTTTAAATTTTCATTTCCTGTTTTGTAAATATACAAGAAGGATTAAAAACTATGATTTTGTTGATATAAATATATACCTTTACTGTCTATAGGAACTTTTCAAGACAAATTTATCAATGTAATAGTGAGTTTGTCCTAAATAATTGTATTTAGAGATATCTCATAAACAAGAAGCTCTTAATTACAAAATTAAGGTGATTTTACTGATTAAAATATATAATCTGCTAAATAATAATCCAGCATTTATAAAAATCTTACTTTTAGCTTTTGATCATCCGAATTATACATAAAAGAAATATGACTTTTACAATATTTTAAACTGTTGGTATTTGAGTTGTACATATATATTTATAGTAAAAATAGATAAGGGATTATGAAATAGGCAAAATAATATACATATGTAGGTATAACATCAGAAATCATAACTTCTTAAAGGCGGTAAATCGATTGAAACTTGAGAACATCCTTTTGATTAAAACATTACTTATAAAAATTCTTGGAAAATGAATGACGGCTACCTCTGATAATGTATCGTCACTCTAACTTAGGGTAAAACAATATTATAATTCCATTTGACTTTTAGTATGACTAGTATGTATGTACATATACATATATTGAGAGTATATATGTAATATATAACTTCGAGTGACATTAAAATTACGTGAGTTTTAGAATGTTAACACAAGTATGTACCTAATAACGGGTTATGTGAAGCATTCTGATTGCAATTTTAACTGTATCTGTACATATATATATTTAAAAACTGTAGGAAAAGCAAGACTAGTAAGGGGAGGGGAGGGTGGGGGTAAGATTTTTTATTGCGCAGGTCTCATTAGCGATTTTAATGAATAGACACCTATGCCTGGTTCTTGAGCTAATATTATGATTAAGGAGTAAGGCTTCTGCAAACCATATAAGAGAACAATTACGGGTTGCAATTTCTTGATATATACATTCACAGTCTATTCCTTGGATTACAAAGAGCACAGAGTATGGAAACGTAAGGTAAGCAGTAAAGTGTTGTCTTTGATTTTGATATAAGAGCTCTTACTAGACTGTCTATAGTGTGGATAAAAATGTTTAAGAAAGGGTAAATTTCGGGACTAATATAATATTCACTGAAGAGTAGCTTATATCACCTTGAGAAATGTAAGATCTATTGTGTTATACTAGTGAAAGAACTGTTCCACCTTTATGATGAAAAATGATGTATGAGCATTTTATAAAGCGTTACGATTCATAATAGATATTTTCGCTTCAAATAATTAAGATCAGAAAAAATATTAGATCAAAGATCGATACAAAATTACTTTTTTTAAATGTCAAAGAAACGTACTTTTGAAGCACAAAGCGCGTTTATCGTTATTATTAAAATTACTTCAAGTAATTATTAAAATTACGACTAATCTCTTATATATGATTTGATTTGTTTGTGCCGAAATAACTTTCATGAACTAAACTGCATTGTCGACCATATTATTTTAATATAGATTTTCTTAAACCTTTATACAGATGACTTTAGGTAACTGAGCTAAAACACATTTTCTATTTCGTGTTTAAATAAATGGATTTCATTTTATCTTAATGTGGTCACTTGATCGTTCAAATTGCATGAACTATATTATTTTTCCAATTATTATTTATTATTAATATTCTTATGTAATAATATTATTTTTCGATTATTATTGATCGAATATTTATGGACTTTTATAACAGTCTGTTGATAATTCCTTTTCAAAGTACGTATAGTAGGTTATGACTAAATTGGAATGTTAGCAAGAATTTGATCCTATCGCACTTTATGTGACCGATAAACTCATAAACTTGTCAACATTCCCTCAATACCTACAAGTTAAATATGTGTAATTTTATGTCTACAGTATTAAGAAATGTATTTCCTATGAAGTAGGTCATACACATTTGGCGGCGGCGATCATACACATACGATGCGAGACGATTTTTAAATTTGTATATACATAAATGATCTAGTGATTTCGATGAAATAATATTTGACAAGATTAAAGGGTATATTTGGTGTACAATAATTATCTTATCAATCTCGACATATAGTCTAAAGTAGAGTATCAAATTTTAAACTAATATTGTAACTGACACATCTTTCAATGTATCATTTGAAACGATAATAAATTATTCCCAGTTTTAGAAGTGCATATAATTGATTTTCAATTGCCAGATATGATTTAATAGCTGCTGACAAAGAAAGGTTATATATGTTAAATTTTGAATAAATATTTTGGGCGTTCAACTGTCCTTGAAGCAAATAACCATAATAATTAATCAATAATCGCTTAAATTATTACGACTCTGTAAAATATTACCTCCTAACATTATACATTTACAATAGGCTTGTTTCCTGTTCTTTTCATCAAAGCCATCAGTCATCCTGGTAGGTACAGCATTGCAGCACTTTATTCTTTAATAGATTACGTATAAGTAACTAATTCATGACTGTTGTTATATGGGAGGTGTTTTCATTTTCTATTTTTGAATTTTTCAGAGATGGACCGATTATCATCTGGTCTGGAATCCCGAACTATTCGACAACATAACTCAGGTCAATATTCCAACACATAAAATATGGCTGCCGGACATTGCTCTCTATAATTAGTAAGATGTCTTAATGTTCCTCATTCTACTAATTAATCATTAATGTTCAATTGTTTACTCTTTTTTTGCGCTACAGTTTAGACTATATTTATTCATTTATAATGAGCAGGAAATTTTTCATATTTTTAAAATAAAAACTTAAATATTATCTATATAGCCCATATCATGAGTAATAATTTATCGGTTGTGTTAATTAAATAATAATATAACAAAAACTAAATAAAACCTGAATTGTCGCACCTATTTGAATAGTACATTAGTAAATGTGTATAATTAAAGAATATTATATGTATATTTGTATTTCTTAAAAAAAACTTATATAGACCAAACTTCCAAAAATACAGTTGTTGTTTTCTAAAGTTTGAAGGAGAAAATACATACATTATACATTTATCTTTATCAACTATAGAATTTCCCATGAATATGAAGAAAACAGCGTAAAATCAGTTTAGCTAAAAACGAACAAACCAAAGTTATATAAGAGAAATATTCTTGAATTTAGAGTGAATTTAGTAAACACTAATCCCTCGTATATAACATATATGCCAATACATGTATTATATTTATTTTATACATGCAACATAAGAACATCTTAATGTAGGCTAATCTATATGTATATTTAATTTTGCAAAGCTATAGGTACAATTATACGCAAATAAGAAGTCATCTACCATCAATATAGACGAATACAAGCTACAATAATTTGTTTTAAAGAAAAAGGTACAAAATTGTTTTCTTATAAGAGAAATAGACTTTTGGAAAAATAGACAAGAAAACAAAATGAATCATTTGGAATGAATTGAGGGACAGCTTTTCCTGACGCCATCATTCAAAGATGAATTATTGTTTTTTGTCTCTCCAAAATAAAGAAATTCCGTTTTCTTTCAATCTCTCTCAAAGAAGCAACAATTTATAAAGAGACTATAATATATACCAATAACTGAAATAGAATTTGCAACCCAATTTTTTGTGTTTGTAAAATGTTATGAATTATTTTAATATTAATTTATGTCAATTATAATCACGCACGTTATTTCATACAGTTTTACTATGAATGCATGAACAGCTTAGAAAAAATGCTTGCAGTTGAATTATGTTGTGCATTAACCAGTTAAAATGTTTGCATTATTTATGAACTACTATAACATATTTTAAATAAATGTAGTAATAACAAAACAGTTTCTATTTTTATTCATTTACAGGTTTATGGAACAATTTACCACTAAAACGTTTTATATATTTTCTGTAATAAACGTAAACTATTTGAAATAAATAAAAAGTAGGTGAAATCTATCCAAAAAATGATATGTGCTAACTTTATTAATAATAAATTAACTTTATTGTGTTTATTGTGTTTAACTCTCAATTTTAGCGCCATATGAACACAATATCTCGTATTTCTAACTTAATCAGAATTTTCAATATTTTTACTGATTTTAATTAAATGCCTAAAAAGTATACATTAAATATATATGAAAACTACTTATGATAAATATTAATACTTTGGGTATTGCAATTATACTCAAATAATACAACATTATATTCCAAAGTATAGCTATAAAATTTTGAATAATATATAATACGATAAAATTAAATTATATATACACATATATTTAATATGAATGCATTATTTGAGACAATTAATTATGTAGCTTTTAGACAACGAAGACAAAGTAATATATGTATATATACAGACAAAGTGCATTCTTCCAATACTTAGGACAATTCCTGGGTTTTTTTAAAGAAGGAATATTTGGTATATTTATAAAAGTGAGATATTAACATTTTTTAAGTTCTATACGCAAACAATATTCAAAGAAACTTAACGAACTTATTTCGGTTTTGTCAACATATTAAAAGCCCAATAATTAAATTTGTATTATTTCATAGAATATGTATTTCATGCATATATATTTTAAATGCGTTAAGAACCTAGAATGTTAAGAAGCATTTACGCAAGTAATATTTCTTCGTATAATAAATTATCTATATGAGTTATAAACTACCTTGATAAATTGACTGAATAAAACTGTAAATTTCCGAATTATATTTGAAAACATTGCCTTCACATGAAAGGGATAAACAAAGCAAAATATGAAAGCCTCTCAGCTCATATTAGTTGCATGAAGAGAAATAAACTCCATTATATATATAACCCACAAACTAAGAAGATTATATGAGCAAACATATCGCGGCTGTAGATTTGTGTCACATATGCGCCTCAAGACCATCGGCCGAAAGGAGGCACTACACTCTGTAGCCCACGATGCTTTCAAGAAGACGACAAGAGGGATGAAAAGACAAAAATGTCTACAGCCAACAAAGAGAGAAGAGGCACGGATCATCATCCGCCTTTCCTATACCGCCTCTTTGGGGTAAAAAGCTTTTTGGTGTTAACGCCCGCTCTCCTGAAAATAATTTCATTTAATTCAATTCGCCCCCCCCCCATACGTCATAGAAAAGTCTAAAGCTTCTTTCGCCAAAATAGAACTATACGGATATTCGGCAGCTCGACAACTCTTTCGCTTCATTTTGCTTTTCTCTTCTTTCCCCATTTCTTCTCTCGTCGTAATTGTGAGCACATATTTCTGTGAGCTAGAGTCTGACCCATTTGCCTATGCCATGGGACTAGGGTTTTTCCTACTTCCCTTAATTCACGTTCCTTATACATACATACATGAGATGTGAATACACATATATAATACTCTCTATATATATGCTTTATATATAATATTCGTATATACCCACCATCTACATAATATATAAGCATTTACTTCGCCAACACTTCCATTTTTAAATTACTCTCTCAATTTCAGTTTCTTCTTCATTTTATGTATGTGTTTTTGTGTGTTTTTGAAGAAAAATTTCTAGTCCCTTTTAATTTCGTTTGAGCTCAGTGAAATTGGCTCGAGATAGAATGATAATTTATATTTGGATGATATATATACATATATATTATAATATACAGATGTATTACAATATTATGTAAATAAACATTTACTGATTTGAAATTGTGCCCACGCCTTTATTCTTGTAAAAAAATTAGAAAAAATGTATTTCCATTATTATATTAAAAACCTTTTTTTAACATTCTGAAATGTGATTATCTTTCCTCCAACAAAATTATAAGCTCAGCTATTTCTGTAATTAATAAAAAAAACACCTCTAAAATCCATTTGACAATATTAAAATAGATACGCCCCAATTAAATAAACGAAATTGAAATAGAGCTAAATAATATACGTACATACATTATATATATAACGCTATTATGAAACATATTTGATTAAATTTCAATTAAATACTTAACAAAATATCTTTCAAACCAAATATTTGAATAATAAAAGTAATGTGTAGATATACTATTACTTGTCATAATTAAAACTCATTTAACTTAAATATTGAGCCTTATATGTTATACTTATTTCACAACGGTAAGTTATTAAATATAGTATCTTAATATTGAATCCACCTTATCAAATTTTACACATAAGCAGCCTTAATATAACAAATTACACCGTGAAATCAATGTCTGGGGTGATGTTTGATAAAACCATTTGAAGGCTGTGACGTATGGCTAAATAATATTTTTGTCAAAGGTATTAAATGAGGTTTGAATAATAGAGTAATCCATTCTCAATTGTTGGAATAATGCTTTTAAAATGATGCAATTCCTAATTTTGCAACAAATTCTTAAGACTATCGCAATTAATTGTATAAGCAATATCATAAATCAATGGTTTTCTGTATTTAAAATCATAAAGATAAATATATTCTTATATATCAGTACACAATTTTTATTATTTTTCAACTATGGCATTTCATCTGAGATTTCTATATAAACATGAGATTTCTATATAAACATGAGTGTTCTATATATTGTGTTAAGATTGTATCTAGAAAAATAAGTAAGATATAAACCTAATAGAAAATAGTGATCTTTGATAAATCTTATAGTATAAAAATCGTTTGCATTGCCCTCAATTTCAAACAAAAGTGAATAGGTACAGAACAATTAAGGAAAGTAATATATCATTCTCTAACATTTCATTGCAAGCATTACTTTGTCTCTGGTTCTTTGCTTAACGCATGAGTAGCAATAGATCACCGCATATTTCTTCAATAATATCGAATTGAGAAAAAAGCGGGGGTGTTTTTTTCGTCGTGTTCAAGCGAATACACTATAATAAAAATAGGTCACAACAATATTTCAAATAACTCTTTTCCCAGACTCAGCTGTCTCCTAATTCCTGTGGTCTTTCTATTACAATAAGCGCGCGCGCCTAAAGATCGAGTCAGGGATGACCCTGTAAAGCAATTTAAGAATTGATAAGACAAGAAATACATCGGAAGGCGGGGGAGCGAGCTGAATTTTTCAATAAATTGAAATTTTGTCGAGCTCCTTTTTATACTAACAACCCCTCTTTCGCCTATGAGCAGGTTACTTTCTGCTACTAGTACGTGTGGGGAAAATGAGTATGCAAGAGGCGCTGGGTGGAATGAATACAGAACGGAAGTTCGGTTTGGTTAAGTTGGTAGCCGAATGCGGAAAAGGTGTCGATTATATCCGCTTTAAGCCGGTGGAAATTGCAAGAATATCGTCTGAGTATTAAAAATAGCGCATTTATTTGCGACACACCTATTCATTTCATTTTATAATATGTACGACTCGCTAAGATGTCACCTATGGTTCTATGAATGATTATTCCTTAGATACGCTTACGCTTAGATACTTTTATAGAGCAATTGTATATGTATATTCATGACGTTATATATTTATAGGTATTATATACATATAAAGAAATATAGACAGGGCACTTGGAGTGAACTTTGTAATATCAAATATGGAACAAATAAATATGATATAGTATAATAGTGTGTGATACACATTAGAAATATAGTATTGTTAACTTAGTGATTATATATATTTTTATTAAAAGAAGTGCTTTATGATAATAATAAAGGAATTGAAATCTATAGAATATACAAAATTATGCAGAATTAAACGTTGACACAAACGATTGAAATATAAGTTAATTACTCTAATTACCAGACATTTATTCACTATCGATAAATAAACATAAAATCATAATTTTGAATAAATAAACTTGCGAAATAGGTAAGTATAATTAATGTAAAACATATTAATCTTAACATGTATTTGCATCTACAAAAATATATTGTTGACGTTTTACCTTGAAATCATATATTTTAAACTATTTTTTTATAGTATCATGGTAGGTATTCCATAACATGTGTACATTGATTTCAATATAGGATAACTTGGATGATCGGCTTGATCTCAAAAGAGCCCGATTTATCTTTTCATGCTACACGTCTTATTTTGATCTGTAATAATTTAGATATATTTAGGTTGTACTCTGAATTAAATTAACTTTTATTATTGTTATTATTAATAATATTATTAGACAGATTACGCACTTTTGATATCATTATAGGTATGATTTGTGGTCAACTTAATTTATATTTTATTTTATGTCGAACTAATTATCTTAATTATCTCATTAGCAGCTGTGTAAATTGTATGTATAAATTGTTTACTTATACTAATTATAAGAAACTTACTTTAAAATTATAATAGTGATTCTCATACAAATAAAACTACTTGAAGGAACAAACAAATAGATTTTCAATAAAACTAAATCCCAATAAAAAGCTTACTTAATAATTAACACAAAAAGGATCAAAGTTTCGGTTTTATAGCTTATCCATATTAATGAAAATCAATTAATGAATAGAACAGTTTAATATAATTTTATGGTTATGCGTTGTAGATTTAAATATGAAAAGTAATTATTTTCAATGGAAATAATTTGTTTTTGACTTGTTATTTATATTGATTTTCACAACATATAGTGTAATATTAAAAAGCTATTTCTCTTATAAATGATGCTTTAAACATTGATACTCGTCAAATAAGTGTATAAAAAAGTTTTAGTATAAATGAATTAAATTCATTTTCCGGCACCATGTACGTTAAACTGGCTTGAGAGAAGATGCTGTCATTAAATTTGTTTAAATTTAAATACAATGATTTCCCATCGGAGAATATGTAAAACGCAATTAATATAAAATCAAGAGTCGTAACTCTTTATTATTATTCGATAGTTATTTTTTATTCTATCTTACTGTCTCCTTGTTAACTTCACAACTTACTTCTTGACTGTGCTCGCACCATAGATATACATATGTATATTTTACTTTATAAATATATATTAATTAATTTATATGGTGCTCCCCCCGCAGCGCTGACGAACGCCTGGAAGAGCGGCGGGAGTGTGACGCAAAGGTCTACTACACCGGTCGGGTGGAGTGGCACCCGATGGCCATTTACAAGAGTACATGTTCCGTCAAGATCAGATTCTTCCCCTTCGATAAGCAAGCTTGCAAGCTCAAGTTCGGTCCTTGGACCTACGACGGGTGAGTTGGGCTTATCTATAACTCAGTGGTAGCACTGCAGATAAAAGCCGAAAAGAGTTGAAACTCAAGTTTGGCCCGACATTAATTCCTGCGCGTCCCTAGTTAGCAGAGTGCTCCTCTATATAGTGTTTAACAAGATCTCTAAATTAGAACAAGCTATAAATTAACGATTATAATAGTTTATTGTAGGAAAACTTCGACATGATTCATTATTACAAATAACCTTTTAAAGAATATAAAATATTGAAAATAAATATGCACTTTAAATAAATATCAATAAACAAAAATAAATTTTAGAGTGCTTAGAAGACTAAAAAAGCCAGTTTGTTTAATACTGGGTCTTTCAGATGGGGATGATCAGCTTAATGGTTAAATAGTTCTCTGACACTGTACACACAGTGGAACATTTTAAGTATACTCTGCAAGTAATTGTAGGCCAGTAAACTATTTAAAGCAATATAGTCTTTTAAAACAGGTTTTAATATGAAATTATAATAATCTTTAAAATATAATAATATTTGATCTTTATACTTAAGTAATTATATTATAAAAAGCATATTAATTTTATACATATCATACATACAACATTTTAATAACTATTATAAATAATATTCAATATTATATTGGAGATAATCTGAGCCACCTGTCAAGTACTTTTTATAATAACATCGATTTTCAAATCAAATGTAGACACACATTTGTTATTATCATAGAGTAATTATACATAGAGTTTTGACTCTTATTGATTTCATATATGTACATCGCGCTGTAAATCTTCGTCAATATAAAATCGTTTTATTTTAATAAATTTTATGTCAATGGGTTTCAAAAATGTAGTATTAAAAATTGTTATTAAATTAATTTTAAGATCAAATATATTTTTTCAAAGAATTTTACCGTATCGTAAGTTATTTGTAAATTGTAATTTATTACCTGTATGCCTAAAACTTTTGTACAACATAATCTGTATAACTGCTGTCAGTTTTTAAAACATTATTTTGCAAAAGCTTTCGGGTATCAACATAGTAGTATTGAACTGTATACAGAATCAATATGAGTGAAATCTCTGTATATAATTACCCTATGATTATTACCTATAAT
This sequence comes from Invenusta paracnida, assembly GCA_036023295.1. Lineage (NCBI taxonomy): Eukaryota > Metazoa > Platyhelminthes > Proseriata > Coelogynoporidae > Invenusta > Invenusta paracnida. The sequence continues at coordinate 42,375 of JAYRBW010086248.1, forward strand.
ATATTGCTATCAAATATACAAATAATTACGTTTCTAAAATACCTTTCAATATCTTTTATTGCTCAAAAATTGCATTATTGTTCAATTCTGGAATTAATTTTCTATATATACATCTGTATGTGTGTGTGTATGGATATTTCGCGTATTATAATTAATAAGAGGTGGTAAGTAAATTGTAGTTATGGATTATTTGCATTTGATCAACAATACGAGATGTACATATATATAATATAAGTTTAATACAGGCAGAATCTGAATTGAAAAGTATTTGATAGGAGATCTAAAACAATCCATTTTTATAGCTCACATGGTTCATTCTCTCTCAATGTATGTATATACATATTATAATCTATCAATTGAAAAAAGTAATGATATATATATATAAGGTGGCTGTGTTCGTAACTAATAGAAACAACCACGAAGTCATTCGACAAGGCATAATTATTTATGAACAGTTCAAATTGGGAGAACATTGAAACTCTACAGAGAAATTGGGGAGTATATGTATACACATATAGATATAGAGTGATAAGTGCATGTTGAAATGAGACTCTAGGAGAATTAAAAGCATGAATAAATCAGAGGCGTATTTTAGGCATTAGGGCTAATTTGAAGTTCAGATTAGAAGTCCAGACTATCCTATATAGTTCTGCTACACGTTTGAATCTCACCGCTTTAACAATACCTAGTATAATATGTGGCATTAAGATAAAATATGGTGTTATGCCTACTATTATTATTGTTTTTTTTGTTTTACAGTATTATTGTTTTTTCTTTAAATAGAGACGACACTTGACTAGATAAACAAGCCGATGAATTCATGCATGCGATAAAATAGTTTTGCTTAGTGTTGATAGCCTTTGGAATAGTAAACAGTTATAAATATATATATATAAATATATTTAAATGTTTTGCAGTAATTATTTTAAGAAATATGATGATTATTTTAGTGAATGTTTAGATGTAGGAATGTGTGAAAACTGATATATTTTAAATTTTTGTTAAATAAATAATGATTATTAAATTGTAGTTTCTATTGAAATTAATATCTATACATATACATACGAAAATTATTCTGAAGTATAAATATTTAAAAAGTTATTATGTATTTGCATTTTCAATTTTATTCTTAAGACTAAAATTCATCATTCTTAATAGAAAAAGAAAAAAGTCAGAAGATAATAGCAATTGGCGGACTTCAATTATATTTGAGAACAGATAATACATTAATTAATGAATATTCTGTATAAAAATTATATATATTAAAAAGTATAAGTGCTTTTTCTTGATATTGATAAAATATACGCAACAGTGATAATTACACTAAAAAATTATATCAGATTTACCTGTGTTATACAAATATTCGGTGTAATTAAATATTAATAATTATTATTATTAGGTATCAAATTTCTTATAATAATATAATAATTTGCCATTTTAAAATAAACATATATTATTGAATAAACTTGAAATTTAATTTATATGTCTCACATATATACTATATTATATTATACTAAATTTAAAAATAATAAATTGATAAATATTATTTCTATGGCTACTAGCACGTATTTTATATCTGGAATATTCCTCCGACATATATCAATTCCCCAGTCCTATATGTAGTTAACCGTGAAATATAATATTTAAATATAACCGCAAATATAATATAAACTATATATTTCATAAAATATACAATGTCATACATTTTCATGTTTTCAATGTTTGTCCAGATATGTAATACTTTATAAATTCATGAACATTTAATAGCACATACATTTTTCATAAAATACACATGAATGAAATAGAATTTTTTTAAATGAAAAGTAGTTAAATGATTAACCGTATAAATTTTATTATACAATATAAGGCTTGATATATAAACCTCGTTCAGTAATTCTAAAATTGTTGACTTCTGCAAATATACTGAAAATATATCATTTTGAATTATAGGTACTATATACATAGATAGATATTAATCAATTTTTCTAGAAAAAACCAACTTCATTTTCATTTACAATATTAAAATAGTGAAATGGCAAAAAACAGGTGCTAATATCTAAACAAAAATTTTTTATAAAGATTTTTCAATTATTGTTCAGAATATCATTTAAATATTATGTAACTGATTTATATTTTTGTTAAGATAGTAAGATCATTCTGTATTAATAAATGAGTAAATTTTTATTTTTTGTAAAACGTATTTTAAAACCCAAATAATATATTACAACCATTAATTCTTTTTTAGTTGAATTATAGTTATTATGAATCAATCTAGGTATCTTACTACAATTTCATATTTTGTGTATTTTCTTTTTTTACCGAACTTATATACTATTTATACATAAGTCAACAAGTTACAATTATCAGCACATTTTTAACTTTAACATTCACTAGTGTATAATTATGTATATTAACAATTATCGGAAATATTTAATTCAACCTGCACTTGTTTATTTATTTACTTTTATCGTGCATGAGTTTCACCGCGTATACATACATATTACTGACCAAAGTGCTTATGTCGCATATATATTTCTGCAGCTTCCGTGTGAACATCTCCCTCTACGACAATAAGGCCAACATTGACATGCACAACTACGTGGACAGTCCGGAGTGGGACATCATCTCGACGCGGGCCAAGTTCAATGTCTTCAACTACCCCTGTTGTCCTGAACCCTATCCTGACATCTCCTTCTACATTTGGATCAAGAGGCAGCCCGCCTTCTACAACTACATCCTCATTCTGCCCTGTTTCCTCCTGTCTTCGCTTACTCTTGTCCTCTTCTGGCTTCCACCGGAGACTCCAGCCAAGATGGTGCTGGGTAAGTAAATCACTTCACTCGCATATTTTTATTACGTCATGTTTTTTCCAAAATATTTCGTATATACACATATTATATAGTCTATGCTTTGCTCATTCTAAAATTGCATAACCTTCAACGCACAGCTTTTGAGATACAATTGTATATTAAAATAAAAATTCCTTTTTATTCGCAAAAAATTATATATATATA